>JAODAL010052901.1:0-25660 GCA_025379985.1 Phyllomedusa bahiana
AATTTTTGGGGGCAAAAAAGTGACACTGAGGGTTTCTCTCCTTTTTGGGAAGCTTTTTTTTGCCTGCCGAAACTTTTCCCCAGGGGGAGGGTTTTTTTTCTGGGCGACGGCAAAGCAACAGGGGTTTTTTCCCACCCCCGAAATCATTTTTTTTTCGGGTGACAGGGGGGATGAAGGGGGTTTTGGGAGGGTGGGGCTTTCCCTTTTTTGGAAGGGTTTTAATAAGGGGCGATCAAATTAAATGGATAGGGGGGTTTTCGAATGCAATTTGGAAGTTTTCCCACTGATGCAGGGGGTAGAGGGGTTTGGAGCTTACTGCCAAGGAGAATGGGCCAGGGGGGGTGGCTGGGTTCCTGGGTGAACGGGGGGCTGTTGGGAAACTTACACTTTTTTGGAATTTTTCCCCAAAAGGAAATTTGGCGTTGAAATCTGGGGCGAAAAATTTTAAACAAGAAGATCCTTTCAATTGTGATAATATGGTTGGTTCAGGCGATAAATCGTTACCCCCCCTTTTCTTCTCCCCGGTAATGTTTTTTTGCGCTTTTTGGTTTTTAAAGGGTTTTTGGAGCCCCAATTTTGGTGGATTGGGGCGCACATGCCCCGGGGTTTAAAAAATTTCCCCTGGCCATCTTTATCTCTTTACGGGCTGGATCGTTTCCCGGGGAAATTTGCTCCGGAGGGGGGCCGAATTGGGATTAAAAGGGGCCCCGAGGAATTGTGGACCGTGGTCTTGTTTCCCCGCAAACCGGTTGTTCCAAGCGTCGCAGAAAAAGGAAGGGGGGATTCCACGCGCATTTTGGGCGCTGTGGGGAGCGTTTTTTGGGAGGTAGGGGGCCCCACAAACAAAACGCGGGGAAAGTGGGCGGAAATTGTTTAGCTTCATGGGGCTTTTGCGGCAAATAAAGGGAGGTGGGTTTTTTCCCAAGGTGTCGGGGATTCACATCGGCCTTGGTTTTTGGGTTTTAAGGTTGGGGGGTTTTTTGGGGAAGGCACAAAATATTCTTAGTGCACAGGTTTTTGAGGGGTTAAAAAAAAGGGGGGCACACGGGCGATAGGCGCCCCCCGTGGTATTTTCAGCTTTTAGAAAAACGGGGAAAAAGCTGTCAAGTATTGTTCTTCAGCTGTGGGGGTTCCCCTTTTTTCTTTCTCGTTTTTTTTTCCTTTGGGCCCTTTTTTTGGGGCCCCTTTGGGATTGGGGAACTGGTCTGTCCAAGTAGGAAGGGGGCGGGGGGTTTTAAATTTAAAAAGGGAGTAAAATTTGGGCGCCCCGGGGGGTTTTTCAATTCAGCACCCGGGAGGAAAAAAAGGATCAAGGGGCCCGGGGAAGTTTTTGCCCCTTGGAGGGGGTGGCAGGGGCGCTCTTTTTCCCAGTAAAAATTGCTTTTTTTAAATTTTTCTTTAGGCAGCGAGGGGGGGGGCCCCCGGCCCGCTCCCGGGTTTTCACCCCCCGGAGGGTAGCTTTTTGTCGGGGTTTTCCAATTCACAGCATTGTTTCGACGTTGTTTGGGGGAATTGGGGTTAAAATCCGAAGCAGTTTCGCGCCAAAATTTTCTTTAAGGATAGGGGCCCCAGGGAAGGCGGCGGGTTGGGGGTTTGGATGCGGGGGCAGGGGCGCCAATTTGGGACGAGGGGAAATTTCCGACCCGCGGGGGTTATACATCCTCCTCATCGGGTAAAAATCAGAAAAGGGGAAAAAAGGGGGGGGGTTGGGGGGCAAAAGGGTTTCCCTTTCCCTGAAATGTTTTTTTTTTTTTTGTATTAATCGCCCATTTCGGGGCTTTCCCCGGGTGGGGTTTTTAAACGGTCCCCTTTCTTCGGCTTTGGGGGTGCCCAGAGAGGGCACTTCGGCGAGTGGCCCAGTTTTCGGAAAAACCGGAAAGGCGCAAACGATACTTTTGGATTGGGAAACGGGGAATGATCTGGGTCAAATGCTGTCGGACTTTCAGGTCTCTTTGGGCGGGGGATGGGGCCAAACCCCATAGGGGGTTTTTTCCACTTTGGGGGGCAATGATCGGGGGTGCGCCCCCTTTTCGGGAGTTAATCAGGGATATCCCGGCATGATTTGTTACGTTTAGGGTTTCGTTAAAAAACCGAGGATGACGACAGTTTGGTGGGGATAGGGTGCCTGGGTTTTAGCGGGAGGCAAGCGGAGTCCCCCCGGGCTTTAAACGGGGAAAATTTAAAAGGTAAATGGGGCATGGAAAATCGTTTTGTGGCTAGGAAGGGGGTTTTTTGGGTGGTCCGTCATAGAGATTTGGAAAGCCGGCGGGGGAAAGGTTTTGGCGAGGGGAAAGGAGTGCACTTAAACGCCATGGGATTGATTTTGGGGCCCATTATATTCGGGGGGAAATTCAGAGACCCTTTGGGGGGCTGGGGGGGGCGTCCCTCGTAAGGAGTCCCCGGGCCGCTAGTGGGGCCCGGTTTTTGGGGGTCCTTGGAGGTGATGCAAATTTGTGGGGGAGTCGGGCCCCCGTTTGGCTCCCGGTTTGGTGAGTGCCCAAAGGCTGGCAAAGGGGGGGGCTCCACAGGGCGGAGTCCTTGGGACCCGGACAAGAAGGGTTTTACCCCGCCTGAGGGGCTTGGGGGCCCTGAACCCGGGGGGTTTGCCCGGCGGGGGCAAGGGCTGAGGAAAAAAGGAGGATTTTGGGGCCAGACCAGGGGTTTTGGTTGGGAAATCACACTCCAAGGGCCTCCCGCCCCAAGTGGGGTTTTGGATGGGAAAGGGGGACTTAGGGTTCTCCGGGACCCATTTGTACTTGGGGTAAATTTTGTTTGTTACCTGTTTGGGTTTAAAAAAAATGGGTGCCCGTGGCCCCAAAATTTTCCAACCCCTGTTTTTAGTGCTTTTGGAAAAGGGGTGGGGAGGGGTATAAAAGGGGGGGTTGGGTAAAAATTGGGGGCTTTATAGCCAGAGATAGGGCCCCCGCTTAGGGGCTGAAAAACAATGCCGCACGCTTCCTGCTGCCTTGGGATGGGGGGAGTTTCCCCTTTTAGCGGCCCGTACCTTGATAAAAATTTGGGTCAAAAAATCCAATCCCTCAGGGCTTTAATTTCCCTTTGGGCCCGAGAGCATTTAAAAAAACCGAGCTCATCAAATGGAGGCCCCTCCTTTCCCTTTATTTTCACGACCACACTGATTTTTTATGGACAAATATGTAAGGGTTTATTCTCCAAAGGTGGCCCCGCAGGGGAAAAAAAATAATAAGATACAACCGCCATCCGGAGAAAAAAACCCCCCCCTCCCCCCGGGCAAACCCCAAAAAATACCGGGCGGAAAAAACAAACCCTAATTTTTTCCCCTTGCCCTGTAAACGGGGCCCCAAATGTCCCAAAAACCCCTTTTAAAAATGTAAAACAAATTTTAAAAATGAAGAAGGGTCTTTAAAAAAGGGGGCCGAAACATAGTTTTTGCCTCCTTGCTGAGGGCAGTACAAAATAGTGTCATACCTGCGTTCCCCGCGCTGTGTCCCTTAAATTTTTTAAATGCGTAGTTTTAGGGGATTTTTCCCCTTTAAATCTTATTCATGAGCCCGGGTTTGGGCCCCACCCACCCCAAAACCCTTTGCCCCGCCCACTGATTATTCACTGTTTCTAAACCCATTCAAAGTAATAGGGGTTTTTAAATTTAAAGGGGGGCGGGGCCAAACCTCATGGCCGGGGTGAAAAATGACTTCAAAAAGACTTTTTCGGGTGAAAACTGCAGACTTGAGCACTAAATACTCAAAAACTGCTGCACCTTACAGAATAAGGGACATTGCGGTGGAAACAGCAGGTCTGTCACTAGCTTGTGCTGCCCTCAGCAAGGGGGGCATAACCTATGTGACAGGTTCTCTTTAAGATAACACTATACCCCCAGTTCCACCATACACATACATGCCTGGCAAAGCATCCCTGTCTTTTCAATGTGGGTACACAGCAAGCCACAGCTAGACGCATCCTTGGGGAATATAGATTTGGGGGTTTTAAAATGTAACACTCTTGTTCCTTCATTTCCCTGACATCTGCTTTTAGAAGGGAGTTGAAGTGTAGGAAGATTTTATTGATGAAACGGACCCTCAACAAGACCGTTCTGCTTACACCATATTATAGACTAAATTGTAACGCCTTAGAGCAGTGTTTCTCAACTCCAGTCCTCAAGACCCACCAACAGGTCAGGTTTTCAGGATCTCCCACAGAATGCACTGACCATAATGATATCACCTGTGCAGAATGCACTGACAATTACACTCACCGGCCACTTTATTAGGTACACCATGCTAGTAATGGTTGGACCCCCTTTTGCCTTCAGAACTGCCTCAATTCTTCGTGGCATAGATTCAACAAGGTGTTGCAACGATGCTCAATTGGTACCAAGGGGCCCAAAGAGTGCCAAGAAAATATTCCCCACACCATGACACCACCACCACCAGCCTGAACCATTGATACAAGGCAGGATGGATCCATGCTTTCATGTTGTTGACGCCAAATTCTGACCCTACCATCCGAATGTCGCAGCAGAAATCGAGACTCATCAGACCAGGCAACGTTTTTCCAATCTTCTACTGTCCTATTTCGATGAGCTTGGGCAAATTGGAGCCTCAGTTTCCTGTTCTTAGCCGAAAGGAGTGGCACCCGGTGTGGTCTTCTGCTGCTGTAGCCCATCTGCCACAAAGTTCGCCGTACTGTGCGTTCAGAGATGCTCTTCTGCCTACCTTGGTTGTAACGGGTGGCTATTTGAGTCACTGTTGCCTTTCTAATCAGCTCAACCAGTCTGCCCATTCTCCTTTGACCTCTGGCATCAACTTGGCATTTCCGCCCACAGGACTGCCGCTCACTGGATGTTTTTTTCTTTTTCGGACCATTCTCTGTAAACCCTAGAGATGGTTGTGCGTGAAAATCCCAGGAGATCAGCAGTTTCTGAAATACTCAGACCAGCCCTTCTGGCACCAACAACCATGCCACGTTCAAAGGCACTCAATCACCTTTCTTCCCCATACTGATGCTCGGTTTGAACTGCAGGAGATTGTCTTGACCATGTCTACATGTCTAAATGCACTGAGTTGCCGCCATGTGATTGGCTGATTAGAAATTAAGTGTTAACGAGCAGTTGGACAGGTGTACCTAATAAAGTGGCCGGTGAGTGTATATCACCTGTGCTATACTGAGGAAATCCTGAAAACGTGACCTGTTGGTGGGTCCTGAGGACTGGAGTTGAGAAACACTGCCTTAGAGGCTTCCTTCACACACACTTTTTCAAGGTGTAAAAAACTCAACACTTTTTGCATTTTTTTGCACTTTCAGTGGGAATGTGCCCTTCCTTTGACATCACCACTCACGTGTCCTCCATTTAATCAGTGGTGATATCAACTTAATAATATGTGACCGCCTAAGCCACCAATCGGCAGCGAACGGTCAGAGCTCAACCTCTGTGATATCGCAGGAATAACACTTGGCTGCTGAAGTCACTCCATACAGCGGTACATGGCGTGCCTTCAGGTTTGTGATATGGACCTATAGGGACTCAGTGAGCCGCTCGTAAAGTGTCCATTCACATTGTGCTACTATGTGCAAGAAGCAGTATTCCCTCCGCTGATCAAGTGACCACACAGACCGAGGCCAATGAATATTCCCCATAAGCAACAGGGAGCTTTTGTTTTCCTTACACAATTCATTGAGCTACTCTGCCTTCTCCATGTGGACCTCCGCACCTGAAAGGCTCAGGCACACGTTTTGCATTCATCTTGATTGCACAGCACAAGTGTCAGATGCAGCCAAGTAAGAACAGTGTATCTGACCGCTAGAGCACCCATCTATTTGTAAGTGGTCTCCAAATGGCACTTAAATGGGTTGTCTCACTACATTGATTCATCTATCCTCATTCCTGTTTTCTTGGTTTCATTTTGAATTCAAGGGTGTGTTTACAGGCTTCTACTAGGCTGCAATAGAAGCCAGGTCTGTAGCTATAGCAACCAGTGCTGGCAGTGTATTATGAGAGATTGGACAGGTCTGTAGCTATAGCGACCAGCGCTGGTAGCCTACCAGGAGAGATCAAACAGGTCTGTAGCTATAGCGACCTGAGGAGCGGATGCAGCCCATACAAGAGGGGATATCTAGGAATAGGTAAGACACTGTTAATGGACATATATTACATAGTGACTTGTTTTTGCAAGATATTTAACATAGAAAGCAATCCTTGTAGTGAGACAACCCATTTAAGGCGGCAAAAACTGTTTTTAACTGACTTATGTATGTTAGTTGTATGTACCAAATCCAATGTCTACAATCAAAAAATTCCTCAGAACCTAAAGAACAGGATGTAGAGAAAGAGAAGAGGCAGTCACTTTTAAAAGAAGTTGCTAACTTGAAGTGTCTGTATACACTCAACTTAAAGGGGTTGTCCACACATTTTTAGAAAAATGATTTCAGATATTGCTGCCATAAAAACACACTCGCCGTCGCACTCACCGCTGATCCAGCAACGGTGCGGCCATTGCTCTTCTGTTTACTTCCGGTGGCCAACTGTCGGCTCATCATTGCTGCAGGTGGATTGGCTACAGCGGTCATGTGCCATTGCCTGACATCACCACTCAGTGCCATTCACTTTGAATGGTGATGCTTGGCAATGTGAGCCCATCCGAGGCTGTAGTGATGACATTGCCTGTTTGCTGCAATTGCTTTCCAGAAGCTGAATATGGTGACAACTTGGGTCGCACTGCCTTCAAAACCAACAAAAAGCTAGTCGAACAAGACTAGTACTAAACACGTGACTTGGGCATTGTACAACCCACACTATGTAAAAAATCTGCAGCTTGCCCTATTGGTCTTCACTGTGGTTTTCACTCTTTGCAAAGTCCCCAATACCCACAACAAAACCAAATTTTGCAAGCAAGTCTGGCCATGTCTGAAAATAGCCGAATAAGGTCTGATCCAAAAAAGAAAGCAAAAGGTACCCAATAGAGCACTATTTTGGCCCAAAGTCCTTAACACATGAAGAGGATGTGGATCGAGACAATTCACTAAAAAAAGAAGCAGTAAAAAAGAAGCAGTTTCGTATGAAGAGTGTGTGAATACCCTTTAGGTATGTTCACACGGCGCTTTGGATCCGTGTTTCGAACCCAAAACAGACCCAAACACGCATCTAACAATGTGCAGTGTGATTTATATTGCTTTCAATGTAAAACACGCATCGGTGCTCAGACGATACGTGTTTACTTGCGTCTTTCTGATGCGTCTTTCGGATCTGTTCAAAGAATTGTCATGTCAGTTCTTGATCCGTTTGACGCAGCAGACGCCCTATTTATAACTATAGGGTGTGTTCCTGCTGCAGCCAAATGCATCCAAACACGCAGCTGCATGTTAAATGCGTTTTAGATGAGTCTTACGCAGCGCTTTTGAATGCATTGTTTTTTTAGGGATGATCCAACACACTGTGTGAACATAACCTTACTCTAAGTACTTGAGGGACATACGTCGCATGTAATTGCACTGGAGTACAGTTAGCAAATATGGTAAAATCATTTAACAAGTCCAGCACTTATTGAATGCTGTGTAAAATCATCATGGTCAGATGACAATGATTTTACGATCGTAAATGTATAGAGGGCGGTGAGCTGCCTCGCTATGAAAGTACGTGCTTGCACGTGCGTACTTTCAATAACGCTAAGGCTATGTCTACACTGCACAGAAAATGATCCGTTTTTTCAGCATTTTTCGTTTTCTAAAAACGCTGGAAAAACGACTGTAATCCTCTCCCATAGACTTGTATTGTAAAAATGTCCTGCTGTCTTCACTAAGCTTCTTTTTTCTGCTCGTTTTTTTTACTGGTCGTATTTTGCAACATGCTCTAAAAAATGGCAGAACAGGGGAGAAAATTTACTACAGGAGTCTATGTAAAGCGCCGGACGTCCTTTGGCGCGTTTTTTGCCGCGATTTTTCAATGAAAACCCTCCCAGGAGACCCAAGTCCCACCTATAGTGGGTGTTAATGAAGGTTATACCTTATCACATTTAGATACAAGTGTCTCCTGTGTCCTTTTTTGTACCTTTTGTAATAAAATGATCATGCGTTGGTCGCTAACGATTTTTGTGCAATTCATATTTTTTTTTGCTAAAAATACGTTTTTTTGTTTTTGTTTTTTTTTTTTACAGATTTTGGCATCAGAATCTGTTTTTTTAACAGATTTTGATGCTAAAATCCTTTTCTAAACATATTTTGGCGCTAATAAAGTTATCTTGCTACTGACACTGAAAATACGTTTTTACGGATTTTGGCGCAAGAATCCGTTTTTTTACGTTTTTTGGCACAAAAATAATTTTTTTTTTACAGATTTTGCCGCTAATAATGTTATCTCGCTTCTGACGCCAAAAAATAAGTTTTTTTACAGATTTCGGCGCCAGAATCCGTTTTTATGGCTTTTGGGGCTAAAATCCGGATCTTTACAGATTTTGGCGCTAATAAAGTGATCTAGCTTTTGACGCAAATACATTTTTTACGGATTTCTGCACCAGAATCCATTTTTTGAAGGATTTCGGCGCTAAGATCAATATCTTTAAAAATTTTGGTGCTAATAAACTGATCACGCTTCTGACACTAAAAATATATATTTTTTTTTACAGAATTTGGCGCAATAATGCGTTTTTTTGGGATTTTGTCGCTAAAATCCTTTTCTTTACAGATTTTGACGCTAATACAGTTATCTTGCTGTATGGAAAGATAATGTGGGTTTTTGTGGATTTTGGTGCAAGAATCTGGTGCAAAATTTAATAAAGCAGTAGCACGCAGCAGCAGCACACAAAGGACAATGTGCTCACAATGGCTACAGTGATCTAAAGGAAGTGACTACTTAACATGTTAGCTCCGCCTGTAGGGTGTAGCTTACATCCAATGGCTTAATTTGTGCATACGCTCCAAAGACGCTCCAAAAAACGCTTCAAAAAACGCTCCAAAAAAACGAAAAACGCGCCAAAGAAACGGCCTTTTTTCAGCTGCTTTTGACAGGCAGTGGACAGAAAACTCAGTTTCATGAACGTTTTTAGTAATTCGTTTTCAGGTCGTTTTTTGTCCACTGCAGTGTAGAAATAGCCTAAGGAAGGCGTACTGCGGCGCATACCTGTGCGCGCCACAATAACTCGGGTGTACAAACCCTAATAACTAAAACGTGTTTACCGTGTATTAATAAATTCTCTATTCGGTAGGTCAGGAAGTGTTTTCTCCTGCAAGCCAAACACGTGACCACTGTGTCCTCTCCATGTCACAGATGGACATAGAGACACGTTAAGCAGCCTTCGACTGTGAGGACTGTGCATACAACCCCCCATATCTTACCTTTCCAGTTTCATGTTCTTCTACTGACAACTAAACCCTTTGGAGTTGCTTAAACAAAGGATAACATCTAAAGACCTGGCCCGCAGAACTTAAAATAGTTCATAGGTAATTAGTCATTTGAGAGGATGATTGAGAGCTTCTGCACTAAACAGCGCTCTTCCATTGGATTCCTCTTCGGAAAATTAACTCCTTTTCATCCCTATGTGCAAGGTACTAATCAGATCCTCCTTCAATCTACCCGGCTACCATGGAAACTAGAACGCGTGTAAACACGATTGTAGTCACTATGGAAATTGACTGGAAAAGGAACATTCATCTCTGGCCTTTGTTTATATCCGTTATATCCGACCAGTGACCGAATATCTACGGGGTTCCTCCAAGACTGGTCAGTAGCAATAACCGGTTTCTATACCAGAAGGAAGCTTGAAGTCCGCATTAGGGCATGTCCACACGGTCTGGGATTTCACCCGGTTTTACAGAAAAAAACTAAACTCACACAAAGCAAAAAAAACTAAGACCCTAATACTAAAATATACCTTTTATTAAATACATTAAAATTTTTATCGAAAATTATAGACTATACAACAATAGAACCCAGGAACACCAATCCTTATACATTCAAAAAAACTCTATTGTTCTCACAAAGAATATATTAAATGAGATTCTAGGCGCTAAGCAGTCAATGGTTTGACTCACGGTTAGATGATCATGATATGGCTGAAAGAGACCTTAAATATAGATATTAAACAAAGGTTAGCAGAAAGGGAAAATACCCTATCCTGTTTCCATAGATAATCATGGAGTTTTTGTCCCAAAAGGTACGGCCCCATTAGCCGTTGCCTGACCCTAGATATCAAGCCTAGCTCTACGTGAGAAACAAGAGGTAATAAGATTAAAATAAAGTGCAATCATTATATGAAAAAGCGCCACTTCATCCCGACGCGTTTCTCCCCTACCATGTCATAGGGGTTCCTCGGGGGATCCAGAATGTGGTATACATATACCAGACCCACAATGGAGTCTTGCCCCTATCTGCAGCAATTTTCTAATGCAGAGGTGTGTTCCCTAAGTACTCTCTCCCTCACAATTACATACACCAGTCACGATAGCCCATCAATTTGATGTATACCTTTATAGTTATCACCCGGTTTTACAGACGGTTTTCAGTTTTGAAAAGTTTACACGGAGTTCCATGAAAAATCTGTGCAGTAGTCCCCACTGCATGGTTCTTCCGCCCGACAGTTTTTCACACCGCCGGCGGTCCGAAAAACATTGAACATGTTCATTCTTCCTCCCAGTTTTCGGGCGGAACAGGAACATGTCAATGCGAAGGGGGTATGGCTTTTTTCCGCAAACCACGGAGAAAAGCCGTCCTCCTGCAGCTGTATACACGGCGCCAAAACAAAGCAAATACGGGTCGGATAATCTGGCCGGCATTTGCTCTGTGCCGTGTAAACAGCCCCTTATGGATAGGTTGAGTGTAAGGGTGCATCCCCACGGCATTGGACAAATACCAGCCGGAGCTTTCCCCCTTCACATTGAGAAGCACAGATTCCGTCCGAAAACCGGACGGAAGAATGTGCTTCTATAATGTTTTGCGGCCGGACCGCCGGCGGCAAAACCGCTGGATGGAAAACTCGTGCAGTGGGGACTGCTGCACGGGTTTTCCATAGAGCCTCATTGTGCTCATTTTCGGACGGTTTTTCAGGCGGTCTGAAAAACCGCAAACTGGCTGAAAAACCGGCCGAAAAACCGTGCCGTGGGGACATTCCCTAAGTGTCCAAAACTGTTCCAAAAAGAAAATCTTCTTACTCAAATCAATTTTATTTTCTATTCTTGGATCTGCCTTTACTTTTTATTCAATGTCTCAGCATCTGAAAGGGGCTCTCTCTTATGCCTACAATCACTATAAGGTATGTGCCATCTGTTCTTCAAAAAAACAAAAACAAAACTTGAATGTTAACTTGGTGCAGGACCTTGATGCTCCATTCACACTGAAAGACACAGAATTGGCATAGAACTCTGGCATAATGGGGTTTTATCACTACAAAGCTTAGCTTTCAACAAGAAGGGAACAGTAAAAGAAGACTTTTTTCTAAACACATTGCTCTTTTTATATTGCCCTTGTCAGGAGATCAGAGAGATTTTATATGCTCTACCTGATTAAACGGAGAGCAGGAAGTGAAATCACCATGGTCAGATGGAGCCTAATGGTGTAATACACCCTCTAGGAGTGTAAGACACCCTCTAATAGTGTAAGACACCCTCTAATAGTGTAAGACACCCTCTAATAGTGTAACACACCCTCTAATAGTGTAACACACCCTCTAATAGTGTAACACACCCTCTAGGGGTGTAACACACCCTCTAATAGTGTAACACACCCTCTAATAGTGTAACACACCCTCTAATAGTGTAACACACCCTCTAATAGTGTAACACACCCTCTAATAGTGTAACACACCCTCTAGGAGTGTAAGACACCCTTTTGCTTTCACTCCTCAGAGAACTTGTAGCTTTGTTTACACACATTAATGGCGACATGTATGAACGAGGCTGCGCCAGATATCTGGCGTCTCTTCAGCCCGATATCAGGCGCAGCCCTGTTCACTATGTTTTTAGCCACAGTTTTGGCCTCTCTGACACAGCCCTATTTTTGAAATCTGACGTGTCACTTTATGTGAGAATAACTTTTTGACACTTTCACCTATCCATGTGATTCAGAGATTGTTTTCTCGTGACACATTGTGCTTTTAGTAAGAAATTTTATCCATACAATCCTTGTTTGTGAAAAATATCAAAATTTCATGAAAATTTTGAAAAATTTGTCATTTTGAAAGTACCAAAATTTCTGCGTGCAAGACAGATAATTATTCACCACAAAATAGTTTATAACTAGCATCTACCATATGTCCACTATAGTTTGGCATCATTTTTTAAATGTTTTTTTTTTTACAACATTAGAGGGCTTAGAAACTTAGTAGTAATTTCTCACATTTTCAAGAAAATTAGCAATATACATTATTTTAGGGACCACTCCAGTTCTGACGTGGTTTTGAGAGGCCTGCATGTTAGATACCCCCATAAATGACTCCATCTAAGAAACTAGACCCCTTAACGTATTTACAACAGTGTTTAGGAAGTTTTATAACCCTTTAGGTATTTCACAGAAATTAAAGCAAAGTGGAGGTGAAATTTCAAAATTTCACCATTTTTGCAGATTTTCAATATTTATCCATTATTCACTGGAATACGGTAAATGTGACTAGGTAAACGCAACGTAATATCAATTCCCCCAGGTCTGCCGTTTTTAGACATATCCCATATGTGGCCCTAGTGCATTATTTGGCTCAACCATAAGCCCCAGAATAGGAGGACCACCTACTGGACTCTGGGGTCTCATTTTCAATACAATTTTATTTAGGCGCCATTTCAGGTTTGAGGACAACCTAAGGTGTGAAAACTTAATTAACACCCCTAAAAAGACCCCATATTGGAAACTACACCCCTTAAGGAATATATCCAAGGGTGCAGTGAGTATATAGACCCCACAGGTGATTCACAAAATTTTTTTAGCGTTAGGCTGTGAAAATTAAAACTTTTTTTTTTTTACAATAATCTGCAATTTTAGCTCAAAACGTTTCATATTTACAAGGAATCCTGGAAAAAAAGAACCCCAAAACTTTTACACAATAGACATATGCCTATAAAAAATTGTGTTTTTAAGTTATCCTATTCTGTCAGCCATAACTTTTTTATTTTGCTGTGTGCAGAGCTGATATGGGTTTTGTTTTTTGCGGGATGAGTTGATGTTTTTATTGGTACCATTATGGGGGGCATATGACCTTATGTTACAAAATACAGCAATCTTGGTAGTGTATTTTATTTTTTATTTTTATAGCGGTCACTCTGCTTTATATATACATCTAGCTTTACTCAGCAGGTCAATACGATTACAGCGATACCCCAATTTTGTATATTTTTTAGGGTTTTACTGTTTTTATACAATAAAAACACTTTTATTCAACCAAGAAAACACGTTTTTGCATCGCCATAGTCTGAGAGCCATAACTTTTTAATTTTTCTGTGTTTGGAGCTGTATAGGTGCTTTTTTTTGCGGGATGAGTTGACGTTTTTATAAGTATCATTTTTGGGGGAAAAGGGCTTTTGATTGCTTTTAAATCCCTTTATTGAAGGCAGGGTGAAGAAAATACTGACCTTCTAGTATTGTTTTTTATTCTTATTTTTAACAGCGCTCACCGTGCAGTATCCGTGACTCTTTGGGTCGATTACGATATCCTGTTTATATAGTTTTTTTTATGTTGAAGCACTTTAAAAAAAATAAAAAAGTGTTTTAGTGTGTAAAATAATATTTATGCATCGCTGTCTTCGGAGAGCCACAAATTTTTTTATTTTTCCGTGTACAAGTTGTGTAAGGACTTTTTTTTTGCGGATGAACTGACGTTTTCATTGTTACAAATTTGGCGTTTATAGGAGTTTTTGATCGTTTTTTATTCCATTTTACGTGCTGCGGGATGAACAAAAATCTTAATGTGTTTTTTTTTTACGGCGTTCAGCGTACGGGTTTATTAGCATGACAGATTTATAGGGCAGGTCGTTACGCACGCGGCCATACCAAATATGGGTACTTTATTTTTTATCTTTTTTGGGGCGATTGGGGAAAAGGGTGGTGTACGTGTTTTTATTTTATTTTTCGTGTTTGTGTTTTACTTGTTTTTCACTTTTTTTTTTTATTTTTTTCACTTTTATTTTTTTTATTTTTCCCCCCACGGGGGATTTGAATGAAATCTTCAGATCCCTTAAATGGGAATCCCCAAACATTGTGGCTATACTGGTTCCTATGGTAAGGTCAGTCACGATCCCGGGGCCTCCCCACGGGGCACCCCGGGGGCATCGGGGGACGTCACAGAAACCCGGAACTTTCTATCCCCCAGGCTGTCGGGCAAAAGGCAGGAGCTGCACGGATCGAAAACTTTCGCCCCCGACAGAGACCAGGGGGAGATCGCTCCTCCTGGTCTCTCAAATTATTGAGACCTACGGTCGCGATAATTTTAAGGGGGTTTAACCGCCCCCCCCCCCCCCCACCTCCCGAGGGATCGGGGGGTCGGGGGGCGACCTGCGGGATTCGCTTAATATACACGACACCCCGCGCCGTCGCGCAAAACTCTTCATTAATTTCGCGCGATCCCAGGATTACCCTACGCCGGGGGCATAACCCCCAAAGGGACCTGGACTAGCTACGTCCAAGGTCTTTAAAGGGGCTAAAGCCCCGCACTGTTTTATAAGCCTTAAAAGCGCCCACAGCATTTTGTAATGCGGCCAATCTCGGGGGACGTGCGGGAGGCGGGGCACACTAGAACCGTACGAAGCTATAGATTTATAGCTGCGCTACGACATTTCTAGGTGCACTCCAGCTGGAATGGGTAAACCACTTTCAATGTGGTTTACCTGAGCCAGAAATGTCGTACTAGCGCTAGAATGCGCCTGATTTATGACCAGCTGTAGAGCGGGTTCATAAATCAGGCACACTCTATGCCAGTACAAGACGCATGAAATTTGGCATCTACACGCCAAATTTCATACATGCCGCCCTAAATCTCCTGCAGTTGTGTCTTTGTAATGTCTCAACTAGTTACAGAGGAGCTAAATATGCTAATAACTGCTATAGAAACACCCACAGCCTGACCAGGAAGTGAGAGTCTGAAGCTGCCTGTAGCTCTGAGAAACAGCATAGGGAGACAACCCCTTTAAATAAAAAAAAACACTTTAAAAGGGTTGTCTCACTACAAGGATTGCTTTTTATGTTAAAGATCTTGTAAAAACAAGTCACTTTGCACTAGGTTGGTCCAGTAACAGATCCTACCTATTCCTAGATATCACCTATTGTATGGGCTGCAATCAGCTCCTCGGTCAATATAGCACAGATCTCGTTTGATCTCGACTGATAGGGCTGCCAGCATGGTTGCTATAGCTACAGACCCTGGCTTTCTACTGTAGCCTAGTAGAAGCCAGTAACCACGCCCCTGAATTCAAAATGGAAACCAAAAAAACAGGACTGAGGTAAGATGAATCAATGTAGTGAGACAACCCCTTTACAATAGCCTTTTTCAATGGAAATCAGGTCACAACATGTTTTTATGATGGTATCTTACCCCATCCAGATATGGATGGAAAAGCTCTTATTCCTATATCTTGTACAACTGATCCTTAGTTTATGACTGCAAAAATGCTAACCTAATCTGCCACAGCCTTAACAAACCCAATCCTGGCTTTGGCTTATTGTATCCCTCAGTATCGGTGATTCTCAGAATGGTTTGACCCCATGCTTTTATTCGATTGGCTTTCTTGACTGTCTATTGTGCAGTATCCTCATCCTACAGTCATTATTCCTGTATGAAATGTCAATGCTCATCTTTTTTTCAGGATTGTTCCTTTTAATAGTAATTACAGATGTTTCCCTGGTTGGATTAATAATACATGACAATTTAAATATACAATCATATAATGCCACCATAGTAAATGTATAATCCTATCATACTTTAAACCCAATTTCTATATCTTTGGATTAACCCCATAAGCCCCCATGCCTGAAAAGTATTGTAATGACCAGAACGTGTTTTTTTTAAGTGTTTGCCACCTTGCTTCAACAGTTTGTAAACTTTTTTATTTTTCAATGACGCAGTTGTACTGAGATCTCGTTTTAAATTCGAGACAAGTTGAACATTTATGGGGAATAGTTTTAACGTGTTCACTTAAAATAATTGCAGAAATTATTTAATTTATTTTTTGTAAAAAAACGTTTTTAAGTTTCTTTACTTTTTTTTACCATCCATTCATAAGTTTAACAATCACTTACTTGTTAGATTAATTCTACAGGTTATTAACGGTCTGTGATTACCTGTAATGTGAGGGTTTTCTTGTGTGTTTGATTTATGCACAATTATTTTTTTATTAAATATTTATTTTTATTTTAATTCTTAATTTTTTTATTCTATTTTTAACTTTGGTTTTTTTAACTTCTTTTTATTTTTAATATATCCAGGAAGTGATAAACAGTTTTACATTTTTTTTTAACACTTATATCATATATGCAAATACATCAATATAATCTTTGTCCAGAATGACACAGGAGTGATTAGTACAGCACACAGTGTGTCCTGATCACGGATTGTTAGAGACACCAGCTCTGGGGCCCCTCTAGTCCCCAGGGCTGACTGTGCAGCCGTTCTACCCCGGGCTCTGTCGGGTCAACTGGTGTATCCGATCACCCGAACAGAGCAGGGGAACGCGCTTTAACTGGCCCTGCGGTAACGCACCTGCCGCAATCAAAGGGTAAAAGCAGGAACAAGCTCGGGGTCGGGCTGTGTAAAGTACAGCCCGATCCCAGCGCAGTTTGCGGCGACGGGCGCCGCAAACCGCCTACAGTAAGTCTCTGCAGCGACACCAAAAGACGTCGCTGAGACAAACGACCCCAACCACCGACGTCAAAGTCGGGTGTGCGGTCGTTAAGGGGTTAATGCTATGACAGATGCCCACAACCAGTGTCAACTTGTTTTCCTTCTATTTCCAGCATGCTTTGTTTTTCTAACATAGACAGTCAATAAATAATAAAAAGACAAAAAATTACTGTTTTTTTTAATCATGTAAAACAATATTTTCTTAAATTTAGAATCCTAGGAAGACATTTTCCAAGATGTAAACAATAGATCCTGTACCCTCCAGTCCATAATAAAAGGCCAGAGCCCAACTAGAAAGAATCTGTGTTAAAACCTAACTTTTAATATATAATAAAATAAAATAAAATATGGCTAGAAATGCACCAGGACCAAACAAAACACACATAAAATACATACAAACATTTAAGGGGGACTCGTGGGGGAAGGGAGACCCTATAGTACCCTATGAATCCTACCCAAATTTCCCCTCCTATGTCGGATTGTCGCCCCCGAAAAAAGGGGGGTCCCGCCCGGGATCCTAACCCTAAAAAGACTGTTGCCCCCTTTTTTTTTTACCCTAGGTGACAAAGCCCCAACATGTTTCGAACCCTTAGGCCTCGTTCACAGGGCTTATTCTCCCGCGTTTGGCCCGTACGCCGCCGGTTTTTGCGCTTCAGTAGGGCGCCAATCCGGGGCAAAATTTACGTAATCCACTGCCTCATAGAAACAGGGATTCCGTTGCTCCTCCCCGCTCGCAATCCGCCCGGGGGGGGAGAAAGTGACATGCCATTTTTTTAGGGCCCGCGGACCGCCGTAAACAATGCATTGTCTATGGGGCCGGGAGTGCTCACCCCTCACATATTATTCTAGCCCCAATTTCTAGGCTGTACCTCAATAGTAACACTCCCGTTTCCCAAATTTGGGCACATACCTGTATAACTTGCCGTCCAAGTCGTTCTATAAAAAAGGGTTTGAATGAGTGCCGAACCTACAAAACCCAAAACTCCAAAACAATCTCAAAACCCATAACCCCACTATCGCCTTTGGGCTACGTTTAGTGGGTCACTATACAAAAGCGGCTCATCCCCAGAAGTCAAAACCCAAAACCCTTTCAGGGTACTCACCTTTTTCGAGGTTCCCCTGTCAGACAACGACGTCCAGACGCGCTATCCTAGTACGGTCCGTTCCAAGCGCGGTGTCCCGGGGCTTGTTTTGCCGGCCGCCTCTATATTATGGCCGCGATAGTTTCCCGGGCACCCGTGACTACCGGAAGTGACGCGACGAACCCCCCGTCTCCTATTTTGGACCTGCTGTTAACTGTTGTGAACAGCGTTGAAGAAAACAATAAAAAAGTTTAATGGCAGGAGAAACAGCGCAGGTAAAATCATTCACCAAGGCTCCAGTAAAGATTACTCTCATTATTCAAGGTGTAAGTTAGATTCTATTAATGGGCCATAGATACAGCATGCCCATATGTTTACATAGTAGAAATATAGCAGGGTACACCCAGATGGATAAATGGCGGGGGTCCCCCCATAATAAGACAACATAGTGAGGCCATATATGGGAAAAAAAGACATTACTTCTAGACTCAATAGTGAGACAGATGGGGAAGCAGGGGTCAGAATATTTTTTTGGGGAGTCCCCCCCCCCCCCCCCTTTTTTAATTTGGGTTTTTTAGAGAAAGCAACAAAATCCCCCCTTTCATTTAGGCCTCCGGGACCGTGGTCTTCAACCTGAAATCCATTTTGTCTCTCTCTGTAGGAGGGACCTACCCATTCCCCCCCCTAAGTGGCGGGGTTTTCGTCCAAGATGGTAATTTTTAAAATTTTTGGGGGCTCCGGCAGGGAACCCAGACGGTTCCCGGCCAAGGGGTTTCACGTTGGTTCCTAAGTCATTAGGTGGTTTTCCCAAATTTTTTCCCCCGGAACTCCCTAATTGTTTTGCCAATGTATTCAAGACCACATTGACAAGTGCTTTGTAAATGACCCCCTTTACTTCTACAATTTAATATTTTTCTGATTTTTAAAATCCCTGTTTAACTATTTCTATGAAACTTTTTTCCCAAATTCAATGTATTACATGCCAACGCCACTGCATCTAAATACCCACCACAGGTTGGTTTTGCCATGTCTTGCTATTTTTTTTTAGTAGTGAAATGACTATGTACCAACTGTCTTGTAAGTTCCTGCCTCTCCCATATTAATATGGGGGTAACCCCAACTTTGTTTAGATCTTTATCCATTTGTAGGATCGACCAATTTTGGGGAAAAATTTGGGCTTTCTGCTCCCCGCCCCCTCAAAATTACCTACTATTTTAATTTTTTATCCGTCCCTTAATTTTTTGGTAATGAGAAGACTTTCCCCGTTGCTTTTCAAAGCATTTGATAACCTGTCTTTGAATTTCCCTCCGGTACCCCCTCCATAAACTTTTGTCTCAACTCCTTGCTTCAGCTTAAAATCACCCGGGCTGAACAATTGCCCTTTAAAACCCTTTAAATACTGTCCCTTGGGGATGCCCACCTTAACATGTCGGATCTACTTTCCCACTGAGTAGGAGTTTTTTAGATGGGGTTTACGGGAATAGTCGTTTCAGTGAAACCCTTTCCCCAGTTTTTTTTTTTATCAATAATCCAAGAATGGTAATACTTGGGATTAATGTCGAAGGTAAAGCGCAGGTTTTTGGTCATTGTTTTTTGATTTAAAAAATTGACAATTGTTCAAACCGTTTCCCTTTGGGACCTTCCCCAGGACCGCCATCATCAATGATCTGGTCCAAGTATTTACTCTCGGTACCAAAGGTTGCCTCCCCCAAAAAAATATCATCCTCCCACCACCCCAGAGCAATTGGCATACCCGCACGTACACCCATGGGCCCGGCCCCCGACTGGGGGTAGTCTTTCGTCAAACAGAAGAATTTCCTGTTTGAACAAATTTTAGGAGCGCAAACAAAGGGGGGGTTGGGACTTTAATTTCAACCTCTGCCCAAGGGATCTCCTCATGCCTCGACCTATGGCCTCCTACCAAATGGAGGGTATCAATGTCCCTGAGTCTTCCACTCGCAATATGCGTGGAGGCTCATATTCTTCCACCCCCACAGGGTGGCGGTCTAAGCAGTTTTTGACTTCGGGGGGATGATCCTGCTTTTGAATAGCTGACCTACAAAACGTCCCCGAAAGGCGATAGGGGGATTGGGGTTAGATATTGTATGACTTTATGGTTATTGTAGGGTTGGCTGCACCATTCTAACCTTTTGTATACGAACAACTTGGGACGAGAAGATACATTTTTAATTCCCCAATGGGGACAGGGAATTTTTACTATTGGGGTACACCCTAAAAATTTGGGGGCTAGAATAAAGTGAGGGGTGAGACATTAAGTGTCCCTTTGACATATGTTCCATAAGCATCCTCCACTAGCTGTACTAATTTTGGGGGTGACCATACCCCATAAAAACCCCTGATTTCGACTCCGTACCCAGATAAAGGTCAAAAAGAACTTGATAATATTTTTAAATATTTTTGATCCCATAACATAACCCCTGGGAAAATTATTTTCCGCGAAAACCTTTTCCCCCCCTAACAGGTTCGGTTGGGACGCAAGACCAAAGGGTAAATACGTACATTTCTAAGCTAGCCTTTGGGTTAATGTTTTGGGAATCACATTGACACGAAAATATGTTTTTTTGTGACACTCACTTACACTAAATATTTGTTATTTTTTTTCGTTTGCTTTGGGGAGACTTCCCTTACCGTCCCCTGAACGATGTAATTAAGAGTCATCGAAACAGTTTGGGGGCTTTTTTCACCATAGTGAGTAAGGGTCAACAGTCTTTTTTGGGTTAGGATCCGCGGGACCCCCCCTTTATCGGGGGGGACAATCCGAATAGGCCCCCCAGAGAATTGGATAGGATTCATAGGGGTACTATAGGGGCCATCCATTACCCCACGAGTCCCCCTTAAGTTTTTGTATGTATTTATGTGTTGTTTTTTTTTTGTCCGGTGCATTTTTTAGCCCTATTTTTTAAAGGTATAATTAAAAGTAGGTTTTAACACAGATTTTTTCTATTTGGGGTCTACTCTTTTGGGCATTATATTTTGTGAATTTCAAGTACCTATCAATACTTTGGTATCAGTTTTTTTACTCAAATAAAAGGCCATTCACCTTAACCCAAACCTTTAAAGACACAAAAATCAGTATTGGGGAAAATACCCAAGAATTAAATAACTAGTGTTCACGTGAACCAAGATCAGGGTTTATCAATACATGTTAGAGAGAAGAAGCATTAGATATTAAAAGGGTTGTCTCACCAGCTGTTTTCGAGCCTGGGCAGCTTCAGATTCACACTTCCTACTTTCCCCCCGGGGTCATTTTGTGGGGGGTTTATAGCATGATTAGCATACATTTCTAAAATCCCGGGCTCTTCAATTCCAGTGTATGCCCCAAGGGAAAATTAATCTATAGTGCTAAAGGCAAAGACTCAAAAAAATCTCCTTTGTTTGTTCTAAGCTCTGCCTGTCCTGGTGACGTCCTCCCTACCTCTTCTAATCAAAGAAGGGAGAGCAGGACAGTAAACAAGAACCTGGGGTGCACGAGAGTAAATAAAAAACTCTTACCCCCTGACTAAGGAATATCAAAATGCTAATTACCGTATATCTCGGTTTTAAGCCGAGTTTTTCACAAAAAAAAGTGCTGAAAAACCCCCCCCCCGGCTTATCTCGATCACGTTCGGCGCTCGGGCGCTGCGATGGCCCTTTAGCCGACGGGACACTTCATTTATCGACTTCCCCCCATGGGGCCATATAGCTGAAGGCCGGTACAGCTGAAGCCTCCGGGTGCGCGAGGGGCCCCGGCGCGTCGCGATCTCTTCCCCTGTGCGACTCCTCCGGACGCACACAGGTGAAAAGAACCACTGCGGCGCAGAAGCAGCGCCCCCCTGCTTCGGAGTGGCTCCGGGCGGCCGCAGACTCGCACTGTCGGAGTTTCCGGCACAGGCAGCGGTTCATCACGCTGCGTGCACGGCCTGATGACGTCACGCGCTCTGTGCCAAGAAATCAGGAAGCGCGCGGGAGGCCGCAGGAGGAGGCGAGCAGCGGGGGCCAGGTAAGTTTTTTTTTTTTTTTAAAAGCCCCCTAAGGACCTTATGCCTATACCCTGCCTGCCACCTATAGGCCCTATCCCCGCCTATACCCTGCCAAACCTACCAAGGACCATATCTCCTATCACCCTGCCTATAGCCTCCTAGGGGCCTAACCTCCTATAGCCACCGGGAGCCCATACCCTCGTAGGGGACCTAAACCGCCTATAGCCTGCCTAGGGGACCTATCCCTGCCTATAGCCTGCCTGGGGGGGACCTATCCCTGCCATAACGACCTATATCTGCCTGAGGACCTAACCATGCTATACCTGCTGGGGGGGACCTATCCCTGCCTATAACGACCTATACCGCATAACCTGGCTAGGGGACCAAATATTTGCTTAACAACCATACCACCTATAACCTCCCTATGGGGGACCTATACCAGCCATATCCCCTAGGGGGGACTTTGAACTGCCTATAAATTTTATTGTTATCATTTTATTTTTTAAAATTCCACCAGTTTTTTTTCACCCTAGGTTATACCGAGTCAATAAGTTTTCCCCACTTTTTGTGGAAAAAGTAGGTGCCTGGGCTTTTTACTCGGTCGCTTATACTCGAGTATATACGTATTTTGAAAAAGTCTTGATTTAACTTTTTATATAAATTCAAAATAATCTTTTGATGAACAACCCCTTAAAATTCGCTGAGCTTTGATCATAGACGATGGTTTAGGGGCATAAAACATATTTTTAAATTAATAACCCCGTTTCCCCCACCAGTTTTAACATTTAAAAACCCGGGCACATCAGCCAACCCCATAACTTCTTCTAAACTAATCTTTTTTTAATATCCTTTCCCCCTTTTTTTTTCCCCCATGTCCCCGGGGGTTTGATACCCAAAAAGGAACCGCGGTTTCAACTTTTGTGGTTTTACTTTTAAAAAATTTTTGAGTACGGGATTCCCCTTAAATTTACTATTAAAAAACAGACATGACCACTATCAGGGGAATTTTCCCTCTAAGGTTTTTATTTGGGTGAGGGGTTTTTTTAAAGGGGGTTTCTTCACTACATTGTTCATCCTTAACCCCTCACCCCCTTTTTTTCCCGGGTTTTTCCATTTTGGGAAACCCAAGGCGTTTTTTACTGGTTTCTAAAAGGGTTTGCATAAACCCCGGCCCCTGTAGCTATAGCAACCATTGCGGCAGCCTATCAGGAGAGATCAAACGGGCCCTTGTAGTTTATAGTGACCTGAGGAGCTGAGCAGCCCATACAAGAGGGGATATTTCAGAATGGGTAAAAACGTAAATGGACACACATTCAAGTAATTTTTGGTTTCTACAAAATCTTTAACTTTAAAAAGCAATCTTTGTAGTGAGAAAAACCTTTTTAAGGGACAAAAGATTTGGGTTTTCCCCTTTTAAATACCCCCCATATCTCAAAAAAACTTGGGCTTTCTTAATGCAACTTTTTCAGGGGTACCCCCTGACACTTTGGGAACCCTGGGAATTGTGATTTTTTCACACTTATTATAACCTTACCCTTTTAAATTTTGGAAAAACAAAAAAGTTTTTTTTTTGGGAATATTTTTTCTTTACTTATTTTTAAAACTGGTTTAACTCAGTTTTTTGAAATTTCATGAAAATTTTTCCTTTTTTCACAAAAACATCTGTCAAAAATTAAAAGGGGGATGTATCGCTTTTTTCATTTGGGGCTGTTCTCTTGAAGCTTGATGCTCTCATTTCCCTTTAAATCCGGGGGCTTTTCTTCCCCTCCCAGCTGGGTGTTTGACTGATGACATCCCCCCTCCCCCTTTCACTGTTCATGTTTTTCTTTCCCGTTTGTACCCCCCCCACATTTTTCACGTTTCCCCTCCCTAGCAGTCTTAAAATTTTAAGAGCTGTTTACATACCACAGGCTTTCATTCAGTCTGACAGTCTTTTATAACTCAGCACTAAACCCACAGCTTGGGGGGTTTGCTTTCAGTTTAATCCAACCAGACACAGGGTCCTTCTCCCTTCAGTTTACATAAACACTGCCCAGCAATTTTTCTTTTTTCTTATTGTAGAAAAAGCTGCAGTGTCAATGAGGGCCCGTTACTGTATAGAATAAAATTTTTTTGCCGCCCCCCTTTCACACAGGGGCATTAAAGGGACTGTGGCACAATTTCCCGCTGTTTTCTGATTTTAGGTCAGCTTGGGAGTTCAAAGAGAGGCCGCAAACTGTAAAACCCTTTAAATTGTTGTCGGGTCCTAATTCTGAAATGAGGGGCCCGGAATACAAAACTCCCTGAATACAGGGGGGCCGAACAAATGTAAAATTTTTAGAACTCTCACTAAAAAATGCCCAAAGGGGGTGGATCCGACTATCCACCAGCCCTGGAAAGTTTTTTTACAGAAAACGAAGATAAGGGGGAAAGTGAGAACAAGACAGCTTTGCTAATGAATCCAACTGCCCAAAATTTCTTGTTTTCACTGTCCCCTTATTCCGAAGGCCTTTAATTTAAATGACACAACCCCTTTTAAAAAAGGGCCCTTTTATTTTTTTCCAACACACTATGCTTTTTTTCTAAAAAATTTTTATGACACTAAGAGAATAGATGAAGGGAGAAAAAGAGCAGAAATGGTTTTTTTACTTTAAAAGGATCTGAGTAGATTTTTTTTACCCGAAATTTTTTCTTTTTTTTTCTTTGAAAAGACCCTTTTAGAAAAATTTGAGCTGGACCAAGTCAAAAGTATTTGTCAGAAACTGGAATTTATATTTCATACTCCCAGCTCGGAGCCCTTTAACTGTTTCTCGCCAATTTGGGGAAGATGTACGTAGGGTTTTTTGGTTTTCTCGGGAAATTTTAAATAAAAATTCAGCTTCCCTCCCTATTTAGTTTGGGGGTTCATGTCTTTTTGAGGCATATTTTAAAAACCCCCGGGGCATTTCTCTTTCTGGGCTAGCCCCCCCAGGGGAAAGTAATGCTTCCTTGATTTTTAAATATCAGTGAAAAGAATATATCCATTTAAAGATCTCTCCAGGAAAACTCCCAAAAACCCCTGATGCATTTTTAAAAGGAAGTTGTGACCTGAGCAAACTATGTTTGGGGGGTTGGGTGGTGGCCCGTAAAAGGGGATTTGCAGCGAAACCCTTTGGGCAGGTCTACATGGCAGTTTGGACGAAAAAAACCACCCCCAAAACCCAAAACCTAAAAACCCTTCATAAAAAAGGGGTTTTTTGTCCCCTGCCTGTCAAAAACGGCTTTAAAAAAAAAAGGGGGGTTTTTTTAAAGGTTTTGAGCCCCTTTTTGCCCGAAATATACAGGTTATAATTGTGGTGGGGGTTTCTTTTTTAAAAAAAAAGTGTCAAAAAAAAATCTTTTCCGCTTTAAAAAGACTCCCAAAATAAATTATTCTTTTCTTTGGGCGTTTTTTTTGCAACAGATTTCAAAATAGACCCACAGCAAAATTTAGCAGAAAAAAAAGAGTTCTGTGGAGAAACAGAACGTTTTTTTTTATTAGGGGTTTTTCCCCACGGCACAGGTTTTTCAGTCCCGGTTTTTACAGGGGGTTTTCGCCTGTAAAGCGACGGTCAACCCCTTCTACATTAAAAGAAAAAAACCGTGCGCAGTCCCGCTTAGAACATGTTTTAATTTTCCCGCTCGGTTTTTTTGGGCAAAACCTGGGAAAATGTGGGGGTTTAAGGGGGGGGGCTTGGGAAACCGAAAACCGCTTTAAAAAAATTTTGTACCCCCTTTTGTGCCTAAAAAACCCAAACCCCTGGTCCCCCAAAATTCGTTTAGTATTTTGGGCTTTGCCCTTTTGAACTACCCCTTTTTG
>JAODAL010052902.1:0-25659 GCA_025379985.1 Phyllomedusa bahiana
CTGGGTATTTTAATTTATGTGAGAGTGTCAATTGGCATATTACTTGCCATTTTATGAATCTAATAAAAGTTTGATTTTAGAAAGGAGTCTTTTTTTCTGTTCTGTATTTTAGATTGCTTTTGGACCCCTAGACATCCTGTGTGTTTTTCAGTGATTTTGTCCAGAGCGTCTGGAAGAGGTTTTCATCCAGGATATCTCTGTACTTGGCCGCATTCATCCTTCCTTCAATTGCAACCAGTCGTCCTGTCCCTGCAGCTAAAAAACACCCCTATAGCATGATGCTGCCACCACCATGTTACACGGTTGGGATTGTATTGGCCAGGTGATGAGAGGTGATGGTTTTCTCCACACATATCGCTTACAATTAATGCCAAAAAAAGTTCAACCTTTGACTCATCAGACCAGAAAATCTTATTTCTCATAGCTCGGGAGTCCTTCATGGGTTTTTTTGCAAACTGTATGAGGGCTTTCATATGTCTTGCACTGAGGAGAGGCTTCTATCGGCACACTGTGCCATAAAGCCCGACTGGTGGAGGGCTGCAGTGATAGTTGACTTTGTGGAACTTTCTCCCATCTCCCTAATGCATCTCTGGAGCTCCGCAACAGTGATCTTGGGGTTCTTCTTTACCTCTCTCACCAAGGCTCTTCTCTCACGATTGCTTAGTTTGGCTGGACGACCAGGTCGAGTAAGAGTTGTGGTCGTCCCAAACTTTTTCCATTTTAGGATTATGGAGGCCACTGTGTATATATATATATATATATATATATATATATAATATTATATATATAATAATATATATATATATATATATGATTATATATATATATATATATATATATATATATATATATATATATATATATATATATATATATATATATATGTATTGTTAGACTCACACTCGTCCAGCCGCCATCTTGGACAGTCTTAGGGGGTTTTTAGCTCTGGGATCGCCGTTTGGGTTAAACGGATTGGCACTCTGGTATATAGCACTCCGACACCAGGCGTCAGTTTTTATACTGGCCGCAGCCAGCTTTATTCATGCTCCGGATAAAGCGTACAGCAAACAAACATAAATCATAAACGGAAAACCTCAGGCCGGCTGGCCATTAACTACACACATGTAGTCCCTGTCTATCCGTGGCCCCAGCCTATCGCCAAGTACCACAACACTCTCTTACCCAGTGTCCTGCTGGGTTCTGGCTTCTCCTCAGCCTCTGGGGGCCAGATCCTCTGTCTCTAGCTCCTCTGCTGCTCCACACTCTGGTCGCAGACCACGCCTCCCGATCTCCTATAGTAGGAGGCCTTTAATAGGTGCTCCAGATGCACCCAATGCCTGGGCTGGAACCAGAAGACCTGTAACGTGGGAACAACCACCCACCCATCTGCAGTTGTTCTGGGAAGGCCAGCCTTAATGGCTGAACATTAGCCGTGCTAGGTATAAGGGTCAGCAACCTAATGCTGCTGACCGACAATACCTGGCTTCCCCCACCGAGACCAGGCTCTCGGTGGCATGTACGCCCCCTAGTGGCAGAACCATGCGACCACCTAAGTTCGCTCCGTGACAGTATATATATATATATATATATATATATACAGTATATATATACATACATAGTGAGGATAGGCGGTCACAGAGGCAGGCACAAGTGGGTTGGTTGCAACAAAATAATAGGGTTTATTTTCACCGTCACAAATAAACAGCAAAAACAGAAAGTCCTATGCAGGATTCTTAACGCAGCCGTTTAACATTAAACAAAACATAGCTAAAGTTCAGCATCAAAACAGGGAACAAAACTTATACACAACCGTGTAGCTGGTAAAGATTCTAGGCAGCAGACCCACCGGTCTGGTTCAGTGGTCAGTAGCAGGCTCCTCTCTCCTGCTCAGCACCCTCTGGAGAAAAGGGCTCTCAAACACTATTTAGTATCAAGTTGTCTCTCTCCTGATCTCATGCGCAGGCTTAAAGGCCTAGGAACACCAGTAAAGCCAGGACCGGAGGGGGTTAACAGCCTCCCTCCCACGCTGCAGCCGTTCACAAAAAAGACAGCCTATTAAAGCTGCCCAGCAGCTTTACTAAACTACAAAAACATAAGTAACCTATGGTTACTTATCTAGACTGCCATAGTTTCCCCCACCAAGGCCCAGTTCCTTGGTGGCCCCAATAGTGCAGTTCTCCTGCTGCCACTCTGTTGTTTGGAAAGGCCGGGATGTACCACTGGATCGGCCTCCTTAACATCCCTGGAACTTCTATACCACTTGCAACATCCTACCAGCCACATACTTTCTGTCCACTATTTTTCCTGCTGGTTGTTTACAATATATATATATTGTAGGAAGGTCAGAGGTACCGTCATAGACGGGAGGTATTTATCACCGAGGTGGCTGGCCTCGGTGATCTAAAAAACCCTTTAATGTGTTGCCAGCAGCAATATGCTGCTGAGCAGTTTTTTCGTTGTAGACCGGGTCGGGTATTATATGGACCAGACCAAGAGTAAGGGAGGGAAGGCCGAAACAATACTCCAGCCCAGGTCTTACCAGCAGATAAAAGGCAGTGGTGCAGGTCATCACGAGGTGTGTGCTTCTGGACCTGAAACCAGAAGCTGTGTGCTGCCGAACTGTGAGGCTGTGTAGGCCTGAGGGTCTGAACAACAAGTCGGTGAGACTTTGCATTATGTTTATCGATCTCTTTGCCTGACGAAAGGCCCTTATTATTTTGCCACTGGTGCATTACATGCTGAAGAGAAAGCTGTTTGTTGGCGCACACTGATAACTTTAAATAAAATCTTTATTTATATGATTGACTACTTGCTCTCGTGCCTGCCTTTTGTGCTGACCCCTTACAAATTGGTGTCTCGGATGCGGGCAACCATCCCTGAGAGCACAACTGCATGTCCTGGGTCAAGCAGCTGCAGAGTTAAAAAGTCAACGGACAGCAGGGAGGAGCTCGTTAAGCACCTGTCCAGGCTCAGCAGAAAGCACAGCAAGCCACATGGAGACTGTGCGAGCTCAACAAGAGCCCAATAAACTCCTGGTTCAGTAGATGGCGGTTGCTGGCTGAGTCCGTCCCGATCCAGAGAAGGGGTGGCAACCCCAATAAACGGAAGAGCCGCAACGCGAGGAGGTCCGTAAGGGAGGCGCTCCAGAAAATGACCCCACAGGACGATGTCGAGGCCTTCCTGATGGTGTTCGAGGACGGTAGCGGGGCCGGGAGAAACTACCCCAGAGCAGTGGGCTTGAGGTCCTAGCCCCTTTCCTCACAGGCGAACCACAGAAGGCCTATTATGATCTGACCCTGCAAGATGCCCAAAGGGGTACAGTAAGTTAAAGGCTGAAATTCTGGCAGGGCTGGGAGTGACGTTGGCAGGCTGGGCACAACGGGTACATCGCTGGGGGTACAATAAGGAGAAGCCGCCCCGGTCCCAGATGTTTGACCT
The DNA here is from genome assembly GCA_025379985.1 of Phyllomedusa bahiana. Lineage (NCBI taxonomy): Eukaryota > Metazoa > Chordata > Amphibia > Anura > Hylidae > Phyllomedusa > Phyllomedusa bahiana. Next base: position 3,439 of record JAODAL010052902.1, read on the forward strand.
GTTCCACCTGGTCCAAAAGTGGTTACAACCTGAGACCTGTACCCCTGCACAAATAGTCGAGCGAGTTGTGATGGACCGCTTTATACATGCACTCCCTAAGTCCGTACAATGCTGGGTGAAAATAAAACATTAGAAAGTACCTCTACAACACTAAATAATTTGATAGAACAGGCATCAAAGCTTAGAGGTGATCCTGATTTCACTAGGAGAGAACAAAGCCTACAAAATTCTATAGAAAAATATCAGACAGGATTGAAGGCACGGAAACGTAAACAATATCTAAGGGACCTCCATGAAGTTAAAGAAGGGTGAGCCTTTAATTTTTTTAAAAAACCAAAAGCCCACTATTTAACTAAAAATTTAAATTGTAATTTTGACCTGAATCCTTCAGAAAACCAACTCACAAACTACTCGGCCCTTTGGGAGGAACAAGGGGGACTAACCTAAAAATTTGGGGTCCACGCCAAAATTTTTAGGAGGAAGGGGGGGACATATGGTTTAAATTACCCCTCCAAAACCTCTGGCAATTTCCCAAAAACCCCAACCCCCCCCTTTTTTAGAGGGTTTGGAGGGGCCCCCCCCCGAAATCGGGCCTAGACATCGTCGAAACAATAATATTTGATCACCCCAAAATTTTAATAAAATCTTACAGATGGGAAAAATAAGTAGTGGGAAAATTTTACGATTCTACAGGGGGCTTGACCTTGTGCCCCCCCCCAAAAGAAATATTTGTTTTTTCCATGGACAAAGATGTACATCTATTTGTGCGTAAGCTCAATTTGGCAAAATTTTTTTAAAATTAAAGATAAAAATTTTGAATGGTTAGATTGGGGGTCACGACACAGGGGCCTGGAAGGGATACGTTTTTAGTTTTCCCCCTTTTGGAGGAGGAAGAATTTAGAGAGGGACAAAATAAACTGAAACTGAAAAGTAGGTGAATGCCCCGGGGTCACCCGGATTCCCCCGGAAATTGATTTTTTTTTGCAAATAGTCCCCCTAAAGAATTACGTAAATTTTGGGGAAAAAGAGATTTCCTTTTTACAATAATTTTTAGTAGGAAAAAAATTAGAAGCGTTGTTTTTAGCACTGGAACGAGACAAGTCCCATAAAATTTTAAAACCCCCCATAAGGGGGGAAATTTAGTTTTATTAAACATGACATGTACAAACAGATGTGTTTTAAAGATCTTCTTGGAAAATAAAAGGTTTTATGATATTCTTCTATGGGTCCAAAAACAAACCTTTAATTGGGGAAATTTTTGAAAGGGTACTTGTGGAGGGGTTGGAGATGGGCCTCATTCACCCACAGAATTTTTAAAATTTTTGTTTCTTCTAATCCCCAAATACCGAAATTTTTATTCCAAACCCCAAATTTAAAGGGTTGTACCCCCCTTAAAGGCAGATCCATAGTTTCAGGGGTTTGGGGTCCAAAATTAAAGCAAAAAGGGAGGGGTTTAATTTTGATAACAAACTTACAAAGGGTTTCGTGGTTTTCTTTGCCATCCTATATAAGAGATACTTTTGACCTTTTGGTAGATTGGATTGGGGGTTGCTGTTTATAAAAAAGGGGACATTTGGTTCTAAAAGACTTTTAAAGGGCCCCCATAGTAATTCCCCCCCGAAAGAGGGATTTAGGCGGGCGAATATTTTTTTTTCCACAAGGGAAACATAGAATTTTTAGGGTCATAAAGCTTTTGTTATTAGACTTCTTTATTTTTTGTGCTTAAAGGCCCTAAATTTCTTTGTCTTCTGCAACAAAACCTTCCCCCAGCCAGGGGGACTGCAATGGGGGGCTCCTGCGCCCCCCCCGTAAAGCAAATCTGTTCCTGGGCGGTGGGGGGCCCCCTTGGTTAAATTTCCCCCCAACCCGGGTTTAATGACCCCCCCCCAAAGGCCCCCTCCCGATACCCCATTTTTTTGGGGGGAAAAATTTGAAAGGAACCCCCCATTTACAATCCCCGGGGGGGTACAAGAAAAGTCAATTTTTAGGATTTTGTTGGGCGCCAACAAGAATAAATGGTAAAGCATTTTTACATTTGAAATGCAGGGGGGGAATGTTTTCCTTTTCCCCGGGTGTCCCCTTTTTTTTAAAGATTGAATGGTTTAAAATTTACACAGATATGTATAGGAAACCCCCAGCAAAATAACAGTTTTCTACAAGGAAAAGTTACCCTTTCCTTACCCTGGGAAGGGGAAAAGGGAAAACCAAAAAAGGCAATTTTGGAGTTTTAAAAGAAACTGTTTTCCCGAGACGGGGGACTATAGGAAAACATCAGGTTTGGGTTGGGGAGAGGGGATTTCTTTAAACGAGGGAAAACCAAAAAAAGGTCCTGGGGAAACGCCTTTAGCATTCACAAAAACAAAAAAAAGGAAAAACCCTATTACAGGGCAAAATCCCAGGGAGATAAAAAGATCAATAAAAGCCGGCAAAAATTTCAAAACCCTTTTATGGGCAGAAAACCCAGAAGGGCCTCCCAAAATTCTCAAAAAAATACTGGGGGGATTTTGATGTTTGGGTCAGGATTTTAGAGGGATTTTCTTCCCTCAACCCCCCTCCCATAACCTATCGGGGGGGTAGAAACTATAAAAGATAGACTGATCCATAGTCATTATACCCAATTTCCCCCTAAGGTACTTGGTTTTGAAAGGAAACCGGGGGTTTGGGGATGTTCAAAATTTGGGGGAGATGTGTAGCCCGTCCATATCGTACAACAAAAATAAAAACCTTTTTTCGCCCCCTCAAAAAAGGAAAAAAATTTTTTATTTCCGGTTTATTTTGCCAATTGTAGCACAGAAGGAGTTAAATTTACTGTGTAATCCCCTGCCCCCTCAATTACATTGGAAAAAAAAAAGGAGAATATTCAAAGAAAGGGTGGGGGAACATCTGGGGGAAAATACGAAAAGAAAACCGCCAGTTAAAACTGACATGTTTGGGAATACACCCAAAGGGGAATGGGAATCTTTTTGCGTTTTTTTTAATTTTTTTTAAGTTTTGAACCGTCCCCCCGAGGGGGGAATGGGATAGACGAATTTCCCGGGGCAAGGAGGGGCCCCAAAGGATTTTCCCCAAGGACTTTTTTCCAACCAAAGGGCCCCAAATGGGCTCTGCAATTTGGGTTTTTTTAAAAAATAGGCCTATCTTTGGGGGCCCCGGGCTGAATTGCTTTGCCCCTGTTCGCATCTCCATAGGGACCCCCTATGGATTCTTTTCAAGTCTGCCAATGAACATTTATCAGTGTTAACCTTTAAATTTTTTATTATTTTTCATTGATTTTCTTACAGCTTTAAAAAATTTCCCTTTCCCCGCTGGGAAACAATGAAAATTTTTTTTACCCCGAACGTTCCTTTTTTTGGGCCCCTTTTTTAAACCCGTGTTAATTTTTCATATGTTTGCTATATAACATTTGCTCTGGGAAAATTAATTAATAAATGTCCCCCCACCTTGTCCTTTTTTAAACCAAAAATTCCCTGGAGATTTAAAGGGGGTGTTTGGAATAAGTACAAAATTTTCAAAAGGAGATACCATGCAGTTAGTCGGTAATAATGTTAGGAGCACATCGGGCTCTCACGCATCCTTTTTTATAAGTATGGCGTCGATCCCCCGGGGCTTTTTAAAGGATATGACCTTTGGGGTTTTCCCCCCAACAAGCGCCCGTTTCATTGTTTTTTGAACCCAGGGGGCCGGGGTGGTTTGGGGCCCGGGTTTCACATTAGCGCGGCGTGTTTCCGGGCGAAAGCTAACCGGGAATTTTCAGCTAGTTTAATTTCCGGAAAATGCGCAGTTGAATATCCGGAACGCCGTACAAACCCTGAGCAAGAAAAAATGCCATGGGAAATTGGGGGAAAAAGGGGGTACAGTGTTTTTTTTATCTATTTGTAAAAATGGGGGAAATTTTTTATTTATACATTTTGGGGGGGCCATTTTTAAAACATAAAAAAAGGGGGGCAGAGACAATTTCCCCCTGTATCCCTCTTATCTTTTGGGGGCCAGCGAAATAGAGGGGGGCTGCGGGGAAATATCTTTTATTAAACGGGGAGCACTTTTAGCTAAGTAATTTGTCCACTTTCTAATTTTGGAAGTACTTGTTTGGGAGTATAAGCCGGGGTTTTTATAGCTTTTTCTTTTTTCCAAAAGTGAAGAAATTTTTTATCCCCCGATGAACCCTTGGAAAAGTATGGGGGAAACGCGTCGGATAGCGGGATTTAAAGGTGTTATACAAAGCATGTAGTGATTGTCTGTCCCTTAAAGCGGAGCCGCTCTTTATCGGGGGATTACTCCCCCTGGGGAGATAATGCACAGTATGCTTTTTATCATTAGGTATGCAGTGGTAAAATATAGGGGTTTTTTTTTATTAATATTTTTTAAAAAAGTTATAAAAAAATTTTGTTTTAACAGGGATTTTTTTTTGCATGATATATTGGTACCCGGGGGTCCCCAGAATCTGGATGGAAACCCTTTTGGGGGGGCGGGGGGGAGAGATATGTGACTGCGGAACACTCTCTTAAAGGGTCAGGGGGACTGAGGGCACATTACTGGGGTGGCAGAAGTGGGGCTGACAGCTCAAAGAAGGGATCTGGATCCACTCTGGAGGGACGTCCCCCGGGCCAAGATGGGGTCTGAACCCAGGCCAAGGGGCCCGGGGCCCCGTGAGACCATTTGTTGGAAATGTCAGGCCCCCGGTCACATTGCAGCCCAGTGTCCAAGGTCACTGAGCCAATGGAGTGCGGTATGGGTCGGCGCTGTTCATGGTTTGCGCATCCTGGATGCAGCGCTAATCCCCCAGCCCGGGGGAAGGTCCACAGGTGTGCCAAGTGATGGTAAATGGCACTAAAGTGTCGGGACTCCTGGACTCAGGGATTTTTGGTGACCCTGGTAAGGGCCACACTCCCCCATGTGCTACTCCTTGGGAAGCGGTTGGGCTAATGTGTATCCACGGAGACACGAAGTATTCCCCCAAATGGCCCAGGTGACCATCGGCACAACTGGACTTCTGTTCCCACAGTGTGGGTGTGGTGGACAATCTAATGCACGAAGTCATTGTTGGGCGCGATTTTTCCCTTATTCTGGGATCTATGGGCGAAAGCTACATCACCTTCCACCCAGAGTGCCAAGAGGTGGCAGAGGTATATGGGTAAAAGAAGTACCCCATGATTTTCCTTTACAGTGTTGGTGGGGGATAAGAGGAGGGCCCCTCCCAAACCAATGTCCCTGATCTAGAAGTATCCCGGGGCAACTTTGGGACTGCCCAGCTCAGGGATCTAAAACCCCAAAAGGCGCACTAGAGAGTGTAACCGTGTTAAATGGGGTTCCCCCAGGAGCCGGGGCAGATGAGCGGGACCCCCATTTGCAATGAATGGTGAGCTCTTGTACCGGGTGACCAAGGTGAGGGATGAAGTCATCGAGCAGCTACTGGTACCCGTACCCTTTGGCGCATGGTGTTAGACCTTGCTCACTCTTTATGTGTTTGGGTGGGCACCTGGGGACAGAGAAGACCCAGGAACGGGTCTTACAGAGATTCTACGGCCAGGGTGTTTTAGGGAGATCAGGGATTCTTGTCAGTCCTGTACCGTGTGCCAGGTTACCTCCCCGGTCGCACATTTCCGTAGTCACTTGGTACCGTTACACATAATTGAAGTGCCTCTTGAACGGATTGCGATGTACCTGTTGGTGCCCCTGTTGAAGTCATCAAGGGGCCATCAGTACATTCTGGTGGTCGTCGATATCGACCCGATACCCAGAAGCAGTACCCTTTAAGAAACACCTCGTCCAAATCCATTCCCCCGAGGCTATTCTTAAATTTTTTCTAGATGGGCTCCCTAAGGAGATCCGACGGCCAAAGGGACACCATTTTTCTGGGTGAGAAGGATCTGTCAAGATCCAAAAATTTAAACCAGCGCACCTCCGTATATCACCCCAAAACGACTTTTAATTTTCCCTTTAAAGCTTTAAAATAAAAAAACCCCGGGATTACCCCCTTTTACATCCCTTGTTTAAATTTCAAAAAGTTCCCCCCCCTCCACCCTTTCTCCCCTTTTTAACACGTATGGCGGCACCCCGGGGGGCTTGTTGATATCGCAAAGGAAACCTGGGAGAGTGAAACCACGCCCATAAAAATTGATAGAGCTGGGGCCCAAATGAGGGACAGGATTTTCCAATGTGATCCCCATAGTAAAGAGCATCTTTTGCGGGCCCAGGAAGCGCAACCCCGGTGTAAAAATCGGTCAGCCAGACAGGGTTAAAACCCCCGGGGACCGCGCCTTGTCCGGGGTGCCAACGGGGGAAAGCAAATTTTCTGCAAGGTGGCAGGGACCGAAAGAGTTGGGGAAAAAGTAGGAAATGTTAATTACCGGATACCCCAACCCGTAAGAGGAAAGCCCCTGCAATATAACCTTTTAATCTGCTAAAAACCTTGGGAAAGGATAGAGGACCCCCCGCGACCCCCGTTTGGTGATCCAGCCAGGTAAGGTTAAAATGGTTAAAATTGCTGAGCCCCTGTCCCACACAAAAAACTGCAAGTAAGGAAATGCGAAACCGGAATAAGGATCTTTTTTCCCTGAGTTACCGTCTTGAAAAGGTTTTTCATGAGATCCTTACTGAACCACATTTTGGGGGAAAATTAGACCCCTACGGCCCTGAAGCCCGAGGGGGAAAATACCCAGGGGTAAAAAGGGATGGTACACTTGGGGTAAAGAGGTTTCCCAAAGATGGGGGTCGACCCCCGATAGTGGGGGTACCAAAAACCCCAAACGGAAAAGGGAGATTTTGTAATGATTCCCGGGGAAGCTCAACGAAGTCCCAATTTTCGATACTACCCCATGCCTAGGTAGATTAACAGTTGGAGATTGGGACCGGCCGGGTAACACCCCCTTTGGGACCTCACAAAGGGGTAGGGCAAATCCCCTTGTCCAGGGAAGCCAGGGAAAAAGACGGCCTCTCCACACCCAAAGGGGTCGACCAATTGTCCGAACCCCCTTTGGGGTTTACAGGGAGCACCAGCCACTTTCCAAAGGGCCCATGGGGCCGTATTTACGTCCCCACCGGGAAATATGCAGTGGGCCTACCTAAAGACATAGTCATCTATAGCCGAGACGGGAGATCATCTCACAAGGTCCAAAGTCCTAGATGCTTAAAGGGAGGGGGGGGGTTTTTCGGTAAACCCCAGCAAGGCGCCATGGGAATAGGAACAAAATTACCCGGGGTATATAGTGGGAGGGGGGAAATCAAGCCAAAAATAAAAAAGGAGGGCCATCCAGAAAATGGCCAGTCCTTTACAAAAAGAGGTGAGGGACTCCTAGGATCGTTGGCTATTATAGGAATTTGCCCTAACTTGCAGAAATTGCAGTCCCCTGAATGAAAACCCTTATAAAAAGGGGCAAACCCAGGGGGGGAAAGGGGCCCCAAAGCTGGCGGGCTTTTAAAAGCTAAATTAGCCCTGTGTAAGACCTTGTAGTGCCCCTGATTTGCTAGGAATTCATCGCCAGACCGATCATCAATGGGGCTGGGGCGTAATGTCCCAAAAAATTAATGGGGAAGAACACCCAGGTTTACCTCACCAAAAAATTTTCCCCTCGTGAGAAGAATTATTCCCAAAAAAAAAGGAATGTTAGCGATCAAGTTGGGGCCTTAGACCCCTGCAATACTTTTAGGGGGGGGAAGTTAAATGGGACGGAATGCTCCCTGAAGTGATGCAAGAGGAAAGGGGGAAAACCCGGGTTTTAATCTTGGGTTTTGCCTTGCGGATTTCAGGTTCTCGGGGGGAAAAGGCCAAAAAATGCATGGGGGAAATTGCAGATGCCCTTCGAGGGTACTTGTAATGGCAGAAGGGCCCAAACCCTCGGCTTTGGGCAGAGGGGGGGGGGGGTATGTAGGGAAAATCAAGGGCCGTCATGACGGGGAGTATTATCACCGAGGTGGCGGCCCGGGGATATAAAAAAACCCCTTTTTTGTTTTGCCGCAGCAATTGCTGCTGAGCAGTTTTTTCGTTGTAGTCCCGGGGGCGGGTTTTTTTTGGGGCGGCCCAAGAGTCTGAGTGGGGGGGCCCCTCCAAACCCACCCCGGGCTTACCAGCCAGATAAAAGGCACTGGTGCAGGTCATCAGGGGGTGTCTTTTGGACCTGAAACCAGAAAAATTGTGCTGCCCAACTGTGAGGCTTGTGGCCTGGGCCTAACTACAATCGGTAGACTTTCATTTATTTTTTCGTTTTCTTTTTCCGACGAAAGGTCTTATTATTTTTTCCACGGGCTTACATGCTGAAGAGAAGCTGTTTTGTTGGCGCCATGAGAACTTTAAATAAATCTTTATTAAAGATTGATACTTCTCTCGTGCCTGCCTTTTTCTGACCCCTACAATATATATTATATATATATTAATATATTAAATTTTTATATATATATAGTTTATTATTTTTTAAAAACATACTACAACAAATTTTTACTTTGCTTGCGATAGTCGTATGTGAAAAAAGCTTTGACTGATTAATTCTCCGCCCATTTCTTATCTTCTTAGTATATCAATTGGAGGTCAGTCTTTCCCTGTGCCGACTCCCAGTAGACAATGGGGGACATGGACTTTGGGTCATAAATCGCGCATTCTAGCGCAAAAAACAAAACTTCTATTCAGGTAAACCATTTAAAAGTGCCTCCCTTTTTCTAGCAGTAATGCCCCGGATTTCCCTTTGCAGGCGCATTACAAATTGCCGGGGGCGCTCTGAAATGAAAGATATTGCAGGGGCCCCCGTTTAAAAAATAATGAAGAAGGCTGTGCCAGTTTTGGGGGCTAAAAAGATCCCAGATTTCTGGTGCACCCCGTTTCACAATTTTCCCTTTTCTTTATATCGTATATAGCTGTAGTCCTTGAATATGCTCTCCAGTATGATTTGCTTTCATACCTACCTCCCTCAAAGCCCCATGGATGTAAGCTCTTAGGAGAACCCGGGAATTTTAGTTGAGCATAAAAACATATGGGTAAAGTGGGTGTGCAAAAAAGACGTTGCTGCCAAATTGAAGGGGCCCCAAAAAGCAATCTAGAATTTTCAAGGAAGTGAAAAATTAATGTCAAAGAAGGTGTTCCTCTGTTTAGGCAATGCTATGGGAAAACTTTGGCCCCTTTCTGTTTTTTTAATGCTTTAATATCCTGAAATTTCTTTGGATGGTCATCTTTAGAAATCCTGGTCGGGAGAGTAGGGAATAGGAGGATACAGGATTTTACCTTCCGGCGAATATAAATCAGTTTTCTGGGATACAAACCTTGCAAACCTTAGCACCAACGGTGTTTGTACAAAAATGCTGGGTTTATATCATTCTCGACACTTTTCCTAATAGGACTATATATTTACACCAAAAAGTGCAGGCAATTATTACTATAACATACACCAGCTTATTACTGCTGTAGTTGTTTTTATTTTCAGATACAGGACTGCTGAAAGGTAACATTTAAAAACAAATAAAAGATGCCCTATTTCTGAATTCCCTATTTCTCTCTTTTGAGGTCCATAGTAACTTGTAAACTGTTTGATAGCTTTAAAAGTTGGTCCTGTATTTTACGAAAATGTGTTTTCTATCGGTGGTTGCGTCAGGCGGGATCAGCTGGAGGGGTGTCCATACCTGTGATTGCTCCCTTAAGGCACGTTCTGAACTTCAGTAATGGAAAAAAGGGCTGCAAGATAACTGTCATGGGATTTCAGCTGTCATCCTCAAATACCTTAGTAGAGTTATACCAACAATCAAGCATGTATGTTATATACAAATTAAAATAAAAGGTTGTGTTATGTCTTGCACTCAAAGTACCCGTGTTCATGGTTCCAGAAAGGAAGAAAAACAACCAAAACACACAGCTAGTTCCCCTGCAGGGATATGGGGGCATGCAGCAGATTTTGGCTGTATGAACCAGATGAACTTTTTCATTTCTTTGTTTCATTGCCGTAGCTGTACAACAGCTTGTTTTTTTTGCAGTACATAGTTTAGTGTTTTGTTATTGTTCTATTTTTATATGAAAATCACCAATGACCTTATGTAATATACATATAATATCAAATACATATATAATTTGTAGAGATGGGCGAATCGATTCTAACGAAGTGGAATTCGTTTAGAATTTCAGGAAAACTTTGATTCTGCACAAAGTCGAAGTTTGGGGGGATTCGCGGGAACGAAGCGTGTTTTTAATTGCTAAAATGGCTGCGAGCACATGGCGTTACATGGGGCAAAGAACTATGGGAGGAAGAAAGGAGGAACCTCAATGACAGGTGCAGAGATGAAGCCAATCAGCGACCAGCGGGCTTCTGTGATGTCACCGCACTATATAAGTCCGGACGCCATGCTGGCTGCTCACACTGCTCTCGTTGTGCCGCTGGTGCAGCTGCTGCAGAGAACTCACACAAAAGAAATGTATTTTTATCAGCGATTTTTTTTTGGGGGGGGGGGAGGGGGGGGGACGTTACAGCTTTTATCAGAGACTGCTCCTCTTCCGTTATCATTTTGATTCAGTTTGTGGGGTATTGTAATTTAAGTCCAGGATGGGTCTAATTCTGCCCAATATACATTTTAATGCCATCTGGTCAGTTCTGGAGCGCATTGAATATCCAAGGGTTATTTAATCCTGTTTGTGCTTTTGTATTCAGTAAAATACATGGTGTTTTAACACACCACATACCAGTTAATTTTTTCCTGGTGATTTCTGGAGTGCAATTTATATCCAAGGGTTACCCAAGCCTGTTAGTGGGTTCATTTGGACTCAAATACAGGGTGTGTATTTATCATATACAAATATCTTCATTAAACAGAGTCTGTAAATTTATGAACAAACAGTATGTCAGACAGAGAGGAGACAGGCTCTTCACATGCGAGTGGCAGTGGCACAAACATTCCTGGAGCAGGCACAGGTCGCAGCACAGTAAGGGGACGTCGCAGCAGGCAGGCCCGGACCCCATAGGGCAAACCGGGCATTTGCCCGGCGGGCCTCTGGGGTCCGGGCCGCAGGGCCGGCTCGGATCACCCGCCGAGAAGGATGGTGTTTCCCCCCCCCGGTGGGCCCCGAGTGCCGGCGCCGGTCTGTGGTGCAGCTACAGGGGCCGCAATGGTCGCATCTGCAACCGGACCCCTGTGGCAGGGGACCAACAGGCCCCCTCGCCACACGGCTGCACGGCCGGGTCACCGACCCAGCCATGCAGCCATCACGGCCGCCGCCTGCACCACGCGGTGCAAGCAACGGCCAAGGCTGAAGTCGGGATCTTCTGATCCCGTCTGTTCAGCTCCCAGGAGGCCGAGGGACAGGCGCGCAATGTGATGGCGTCATCGCACGCCTGCTCCGTGGTCCCCACTCGAGTGAGTGCGGCTGCTCTGGACGGACGTGGAGAAGAGGAGGGGACAGCGGGTGAGTATAATTTTTTTTATTTTTTTTAAACTACTTACTGTCCCTGGCTGCCTATAATAGCCCTGCCCTGGCTGTCTATACCCTGCCCTGGCTATATGATGCCCTGCCCTGGCTATATATACCCTGCCCTTGCTGCCTATACCCTGCCCTGGCTGCCTATACCCTGCCCTGGCTCCCTATAATAGCCCTGGCTGCCTATAATAGCCCTGGCTACCTATACCCTGCCCTGGCTGCCTATAATAGCCCTGGCTACCTATACCCTGCCCTGGCTACCTATACCCTGCTCTGGCTACCTATACCCTGCCCTGGCTACCTATACCCTGCCCTGGCTGCCTATAACAGCCCTGCCTACCTATACCCTGCCCTGGTTACCTATACCCTTCCTTGGCTGCCTATACCCTGCCCTGGCTGCCTATACCCTGCCCTGGCTGCCTATAATAGCCCTGGCTACGTATACCCTGCCCTGGCTATCTATAATAGCCCTGGCTACCTATACTCTGCCCTGGCTGCCTATAATAGCCCTGCCTACCTATACCCTGCCCTGGCTGCCTATATTAGCCCTGGCTGCCTATAATATCCCTGGCTGCCTATACCCTGCCCTGGCTGCCTATAATATCCCTGGCTGCCTATACCCTTCCCTGGCTGCCTATACTCTTTCCTGGCTGCCAATATTAGCCCTGCCTACCTATACCCTACCCTGGCTACCTATAATAGCCCTGGATACCTATACTCTGCCCTGGCTGCCTATAATAGCCCTGCTTACCTATACCCTGCCTGGCTGCCTACCTATATACTGCCCTGCCTCCCTATATACTGCCCCTGCCTTCCTATATACTGCCCCTGCCTGCACATATACAGCCCCTGCCTACCTATATACTGGCCCTGTCTGCCTATATACTGTCCCTGTCTGCCTATAAGTGGCCCTGCCTGCCTGTATACTGTCCCTGCCTGCCTGCATACTGTCCCTGCCTGCCTGCATACTGTCCCTGCCTACCTACATACTGGCCCTGCCTGCCTGCATACTGGCCCTGCCTACCTACATACTGGCCCTGCCTACCTACATACTGACCCTGCCTGCCTAATGGGGGTCTACCTATTTACATGCCACTTAGCTGACGTTTTTTCATTTCAAATTTTTCGGGTCTTACATACGCTGTTTGGGGAATTGATAGGAAAGTCTAAGATGTATTTGTGGTAAATTCTACAGGGACGAGTAGTAACCACTAGAAGAGGACACGGCATGCTGTACCGGACAGAGAAAGAAATGGAAGGGAACAACAAGGGAAGGCATCATGGAGGTTTGGGCCAGAAGGAGAAGAAAAGGAGAAGAAGACAACTCCCATCAGAGATGACGTCTCCTGTGAGTCCCTGCTGTCAGGGGTCATTTTACTTCTGTGTTGAATCAGTGCTGTATTCATGTGATGGTGACCTGACTACTGGGGATGTGATTGGTGGGGTTGTAGGTTATGCTGGTGCTTATGTAGTGTCAGTGTGGGCTTGTCCCTGATTGTAAAGCAAGTGCACACCTGACTCTGTGATGAGGGTTTCTCTGCACCACTTTTTCTTTCTTGCTTGGATGTAGGGAGCTCTCACACGGAGCGGTTTTGGTGCATTTTTTTATGTGTTTTTTTTTGTGCAGAAATGTTCAGCATTAACTGCTCTGCCTTTCTGCACAAAAATGCACCAAAAACACATAAAAATGCACCAAAAACACTCCGTGTGAAAGCACCTTTATAGTGTAGTTTATTTTAGAAAGTGGCGAGGTGCGAGAACAAAGGACATTTTGTAAGCGGATATTGTATGTGGGCTGGTGCGGTCTTAGTGCAAGGGCTGATTTTTATTCCCAGTCCAGCCCTGGCAGCAGGGGTCACTCGGTGGGGGCCAGAATTTCCAGTGCCCAGAAACCCCAAAATTGGTTTTGTTTGGGGTTGACTGGGTTTCCACTTCCTCCCAGATGACATCTGAAACCCCAGGCAAGGGGTTTGGAGGGAACCTCAGCAAAACCCCTTAGTTGTTATGGGGGGGGAGGGGGTCACCCCCCCCCTCACCTGTCCTCAACCCGCCCTCTGCCCTTTTTCCGGTTCCCTAAAGCCAAAATTTTCTACTATGGGGTTTCTGGGTTTTCCCCCCCACTATACAGCGAGGTTTTGAAAAATTTTTAGGACTTCAGGGGGTACTTGGCGCCAAGAAGGGGGGCCGAAACCCCTGCTTCTTGCAGAAAGGGTGGCAAAGTAGGGATGTGAAGAGGGGCCCTTGGGAGGTATGTTTTTGGGGGGTAAACCCTCTGCTTAAACCAAAAACCGTTGAGGGGGAAGGGCAGTGAAGATAAACCCCAAAAACGATGATCATGTGGGCCGCCCAACATTTTGGAGCGGGGTGAAGAAAGGGCTTCTTCTTCGTCGGGAGGAAGGGGGGCGTCATTTTGGCGTTAGGAAACCCGACGCACCCAGCAAGTGGTAGTGGGGAAAGTGAATCAGCAGGGGAAAAAACCAGCATTTGCGAGGTCGGGAGCCAAACACCCAGGGGGGTTGGGGCCCCCCCTCTTCGCAGGTTCAAGAAAAGTAGCGGAAAGGGGGTTTCCCCCAGGCAGGGGGGGTATAGTAAACTCTGTGCGGAGCCTTGGCGGAAAAAATTCCCCTACTGGGGGTGGCCCGTGTGGCATTTTTTTTGCTAAAAACACCGGAGGACCCAAAACAGGGGTAAAAATGTAAAATCTGTGGGCAGAAAGTAAAAGCAGGCCCCAGGGACCCAAACATTGGCCCCCGGGCCCCCGGGGTCAACACTTTGCGGGCTTCACCATTTTGGTGGCCTGGAAAACGTGGCTCAGATGTGGTGGCCCAATTTTGCCGCCGCAGTAAAAGCAGCAGCAGTGCCCGGGGTACATGTTTTGCCATTTCCCCCAGTAAAGGGCCCCACCCCCCGCAAAAAGGCAGCTTTTTTCTTTTCCCATCACCCTCCCGGCCCCTGTAACATTTCCCCCCAACGCGCTCAGGGCGCCAGCAGTCTTTTAAAACTAGGAAATTTTCAAAGGGGGAAAACCCAGTATGGGTCCAACCATCCAAAGGTGCAAAGCGGGACCTTTGCTCCTGTCCAATTTTTTTGGTATTGCATTCCCCCTTTCCAAATGGGGGAAATCTGCCCCCGTTCAAGAACTAATGGTTTTTTGCCGAGCCCGGGGGGAAAATTTTCCAACCCGGAAAATTTATTTCCCAAAAAGGCATTTACTACCCCTTAAAAATTATGTAAAACGGGGGGGCCCAGGGGTTTGGATTTTTATGGGGTTTGTTCCAAGGTTCCCCGGGCCCCAGGCCAGATGTGTGGAGCTGTAACAAAGGTCAGGGAAAATTTACATGTTTTTTAAAGCCCACTGGGGGGAAATGGGGCTTCCTGCCCACCCAACACCAACAATTTGGGACAGGAGAGAGGCCCCCTTTCCCTCTTCCACGTTGTCAAACTGGGGGCCCCTGCACAATGTCCGCCCCCTCCTCCCCCCTCCCCCAACCACAACCCCCCTCGGGGCCTAACCCAAGGCTGCTCCCATCAAAATACATGTGAAAGGGAAAAAGGGGGTTTGGTTAAAGCGTTCACACCGGGTTTTCCCTGGTGAACGAAGTCATACAGGGGAGGAACGGGCTCCAATAAATGCACAAGAAAATGGGTTTGGGGGTTTGGCTTTCTCCGGGCCAACTGCCAAATCGGAACCGGGTGACAGACAAGGGGGAATTAAAAGGTGTCCGCGCTGAAAACCGAGGAGGGAGGGTGCATCCCCGGCCCTGCATGGCGCACGTTTTTCCAATTTTTGGTTGGAAAAGTTCCTGAAGTTTTCCCACCGATCTTCAGAAGTTTTTTTTAAAAATGGCCACAAAACTGTGCATGCATTTTAATCCTTCCTACAAAAGCCAGGAACACCCCCTCAAAGTTTTAAAGGGGGCAAAAATTGGCCCTCCCAAAAAACACACGCTAAATATGCCGGTTTTTTTCCCAACCGTTTGGAAATTTCCCAAACCCTGTACATTTTGGGACTGACTGTATGAAAAAAAGAAAAACCAAAAAACGATTTTTTGATGATCCAGGCAGACGGGTGTATTTCCCCTGTTGTAATTTTGATTGCGCCATGGAAAGTCTTTTGCTTGACACCTGCCGCTTGCTAAGGCCCGTTTGGGGAAAGGCCACGTTTTTTTTCCCAGTTGCCAGGCAAAGGAAAGGAAAAAACGTTTTTCCCCCCACTGTTAAAGCCTGGTACAGTTTCTAAAAAAACCCCGTCGGGGCAAGGACGGGAGATGTGGGGGACAAATCTCACACCCACATGAGGTCGGTGGGGCCCTGAACTGGGGGACCGGGGAAGGGGGGACTTTGGGGGGAACAAGTTTTTGTCGGGGGAAAATAAAGTGGTTTTTTTACCCAGGAAAACGGGAAAGAGGAGGAGCAGGAGCAGCGGGAAAAGGGGTAGTTAAAAGATGAGGAAGACGAGGCAGATGCCCCCCAAAGCCCCTGGCAGAAATATTTTTGGAGAGGGAGGAAAGGGGAGTCCCTCAGAGTCATTTTGCACACATGGCCCACAGAACCTGATTTGGGGGGTAGTTGAAAGTAAATTTAGTAAAAAACCCGGGAAAGGGGGTGACTTCTGGCTCCCCCCACCCTCTTGGACCCTCGTCCCCGGTCCAAAAGGGGAAAATTTTTTTCCCACTGCAAAGAGGGAGGCAAACTCCAAATACTTTTAGAGAAATCCCCCGTAGCCCGGGTGGCCGCCCCTATGTGCGGAAGGGTCCATCCTCAAACAGGTCAGACCGGGGGGTTCCTCAGCGCTCATTTTCCAATCCCCAACGGCTCCTTGGGAAGGTGGGGGGTAGGGGGAAAGTCCCAGTTTCCCCCCAGCAGAAACCTTTAAGCTGGAGTCGTGATGAGCAGTTTTCCTTTCCCACTGCCTATTTAGGGGGGCATTAACCCAGCAGCAGGACCCGGGGAAGAGACCCTTAAAACCAAAATTTTGGGGGGTCAATTTGGGACACACTCTCCCCCCCCCCCAAGTTTAAAATTTTTCCGCTGGGAACCAAACTGGATGTGTGGCCCGCCACTTCCCGATTTATTTTCGGGTTGGAGAAGCTGTCCTCCCCGGGCTAGTAGTTTTGGGCATCAGATTTGGGTTTTCAGTGGAGGGGGGAAATCGTTCCCCCCAAGGAAACCCCGCTTGTCCACCGAAAATGGGGGAATGACTAAAACCTTTGTAAGATAAATTCAGGGGTGGATGGGCCCGGGATTTCCCCCCCCCCACCAATGCCTTGGGGCGCCCAATTAAATCACCCATGACCCTCCCCAAAACTTGAAAAAATGATCGGGGTTAAAAAACTACCTCCCTCAGCCCTATTTGATGCCCCCAAACCCCCGCCTGATGCCAACATCTGCTGACAGTTTCCCCCATCTGCCTACCACCATTTTCCCGGGGACTGGTATTGCCATTTCACCTCCGCTTTTTGTCTTGGGGCCAATCTGGGGCCCAAACTCCTGTTTGTGCCCCCCTCCAGAATTTGTCATTGTGCCCACTCTTGACCTCCGCTGGTGCGGGTTGGGTTCCATCAACTACACTTTTGTGTCTTTTGTCCCAACGGGTCTGACCTCAGGGCTCCCGGGCTGCCGGCCCCCCACACTCGGGTTCTTTGGGGCCCCAACTCTTTGGCCTACTCCTTTGGGCCACCTCCAGAATTTGTTCATTGTGTCCTCCCCTGCCCTCATCTGTTGCTGCTCCCCGTCACCCCCGACACTCTGTCATTGTGCCCCCTCTGTGCCCTACCCCTTTTTTTTGGCCCCCCTCCAAAATTTTATAATTTTGCCACTTTGACCTGATGCTGCGGGCCATGAGAAAATAAACTCCACACTGTGTCATTGTGCCAAACTCTGTGGCCTACTAATAAAGTTTCCAAAATTTGACCGCTACTAAACGGGAAAACCCCCTTTGGGGTTTCCCTTTAATGCTGTTTCCACCCTCACCACCCCAATGACTTTCCGCCACCATTTTGGGTTTTCCCCCCTTTCTTTTAAAATGTCGGGATGGAAAAA
This sequence comes from Phyllomedusa bahiana, assembly GCA_025379985.1. Lineage (NCBI taxonomy): Eukaryota > Metazoa > Chordata > Amphibia > Anura > Hylidae > Phyllomedusa > Phyllomedusa bahiana. The sequence goes on from JAODAL010052902.1 coordinate 20,864, forward strand.
GGGGGGAAGGATCGGGGTTTGCCCAAAACCCAAAAGGCGGAGGGGGATACAGAACACAGAAGACATGCAAATATCCCATTTACGGGTCTTTCCTTTTTTTTTGTATAAACTTTTTGTTTTTGGCTTTAGCAATACTGATGGATTATTTACCGTTTTAAAGCGGACACGGCGGATGAAAGGAAGGGCCAAAAATGATCAGAGGGCGTCAACGCAAAAATTTCTGCCGAACCCCTCCCCATTCGGGGGGCCTCTAAAATGTATCAGCGGGGTTTTCGAACTTCTGCATTTTTTTGCGGGTTTTTTTTGCTCTGGCCCCATGGAGGGGGCCCCTGTGGGGTGTTCCCCCTTTCCGTGCGTGATCTGGGCGGGGTCCAGTAAACCTACTTTTGTGTTCTTTGATGTAGGAATTTTTAGCCCTCAGCTTGTTTTATTTTTTCCCGCTTTGGTTTTGCCAATTTCTTTATCAGGGTTGGGATTTTCAGTTTTTTGGGTCCGTTTTGCCCCCGTAAGTGCCACGGGAAAAATTTTTTGGGAAACGATTCTAAGAGCGGCCCGGGAGCCCTGTTCGTGGGCATACAAAACAAATACATTGGGAAGAAGGGCCAAACCCAAACTCCCTCTGCATATTTAAAGCATTGGGACAATGTTCTACACCCCCCTACAAACCCCTGTGCAGCCTGGTAATAGGGTGTTTTTTTTAACGCAAAAAAATTTTGTGGGGAAATTTGGGGAAAAGTCCCGGGGAATCGAATTTTTGAGAAATTCGCCCTTCTAATAATTTGTGTCTTATGAAAGTTATTTAAAAACCTTTTAAATTTTTTTTTGACCCTTTATGACATTTTTTTTTTTAAAATTGGAAATTTTCACTAAAATTGGGAAAAAACTTTTTCTTTCTTTGAAAACCAAACCATATATTCCAGGGCTGTTTTTTCCCTGAAACTTTTTTGCTTTTAAAAATTTGCAACAAATTTTGGTTTTTTATAATTCATTTGTGGAAAAAAAAAAATGTGAAAATTTTGCCATTTTCAAAAGGGTTTAAAATTTTTTTCCCGAAAAACAGTTATAACCCACAAAACAATTTTTTTAAAACCCATCTACCAAATGTCTTCTTTATGTCGGCAGCATTTTTTTTTAAAAGTCTTTTTATTTTTTTATGAAAAAAATTAAAATTTAAAGGGCCCCATGGTTAAAAAAAACGTCTAGGGGCTAAAATCACTTTGTTGCCCATACAACGAATCAGAGCGCCCCTTTCATTTCATATAGTGTCTTGGGAAAAATGAGAGGGGAAATCTGAAAGGTTGCCATTAAAAAAAAAAATGAATTTTTAGACCTAGACAGTTTCCAAAAACATGTGGGCCCCTTTTCAGTAAATTTTTTACGTTTTCAAAAAAATTTGCGAAAACAGTTTCTTTTTTTTTGGGGACCCAAATCCAGCTCTGAATGGCTTTTTATGGGCCTGTTTAAATTAGAATCCCAAAAAAAGGAAATTTTCCATCTAAAAAAATACACCCCCTTTAAAATTTTCAAAACACATTCGGGAATTTTGATAAAACCCCCGGGTGTTTTTCCCGAAATTAAAGTTAAGGGAACATTTTTTCTCTTTTTTTTTTTTTCAGGGTTTTCTTTTTTAATATAATTTAAAAACAGAAAACAACAACTCAAATTTTCCCCAAAAAAGTGGCCCCCAGTGTGCTGTTTGGCTCCAAACCAAAACCTTTCAAAATGGGAAAATTTTGGACCCCCCCATTTTTATTAAAATTTATTTTTGGGTTTGCCATTTCAGGTTTGGGGACTTTCCAAATTTAAAACCTCATTTTGATAACTAAAACCCCTTAAATAATATTGAGGGGTTTTTTGAGGTATTTTCAACCCCACGGGTATTTCAAATTTTTTTTTAAAACTTTTGAAAAAAAAAAAATTCCATTTTTACAGGCCCCCAAAAAAATAAACAGATTTACCTGAACATGTATAATTTCCCACAAAATTCCGTAGAAAAAAAGCAACCCCCAAAAATTTTTTATTTCAATTTCTTCCTAAATACAGCAACAACCATATATGGGTTTAAAACTGCGTTTGGGAGCATTGGGAGGGATTTTAAGGGATGGGGGGCTATTTGGCTTTTTGGCAAAGCAGATTTTGGGGAAACTTTTCATTTTTTTGGGGCCCCCAGGGGTTTCACAAATTTTTTTTTAGCATTTGGGCATAAAATGGGAGAGGGAGGAGGAGGGAAAAAGTTTTTTTCCAAAGTTTTCTTTTTTGCTTCATTTTTAAATGCCGTCGCTGTGCTGAATAAAAAGATTTAAAAAACTTTACTATGCGGGCGCAAAAATAACAATTTTTTTATAGTTTTTTTTATGTTTTTCTACTTTTTCATATGAAATGCGTTTGGGAAAAAAAAATTTCATTTTTTTTTTGTTCATATAGACTGAGAGTATAACTTTTTTATTTTTCTGTATATGGGCTGATTAAAACTTGTTTTTTTTTCTGGGTGATTTTTTTTTTTTTCAAAAGGGAAATATTTTTGTGTAATATTTTGAAAATAAAAAAACAAAAGGGGGTGTGAAGAATAAAAAAACAGCAATCAAGTAGTGTTTTACTTTTTTTTTTTTTTACAACGGGCACCACGTGGGATAACAAAAGATAACTTTTCTCAAAGGTAATACAATTACAAGGGGTACTAAATTTTTATATATGTTTTTAGGTTTTTTCTGGTTTAACAAATAAAAAAAACCCAAAAAATTTTGGTTTTAAAAAAAAAAAAATTTTTTTTTTTATTGCCATAGTCAATTTTCTAAGACCTTTTTTTTTTGGACCAAACGAAATTTTTCATTTTTGGGACCCAAATTTGGGGTTAAAATGACTTTTTGAAAGGCGTTTCCCAATTTAAATTTTTTATGGGGTTTCAGGAAAAACATTTTTTTTTTTATTTGTGGTGTTCATTATGCCCGGTTTTAAAAAATGTGGGCAGAAATTTTTTTGGCTAAGGGGCGTTACACACGCAAACAAAAAGTAACATGTGGTGTTATGGATATTAAGGGGCCCCATGATGAAAAAATGTCTAGGGGCCCAAAAACTCAAATTTTTTCTCTGATTGGGGGTATGGGCAAAAAAGTGACTTTTTGACCTAGACAGTTTTTTATACATGTAAACCCTAAATTTTTTTTCCCTTGTCCCCCACAGATTATAAGAGGACTAAAAATTTGCAATTTTAATTTAAAATGCAAAATGGGCCCACAATTTAAGTCTCTAACCTTTTATGAAAATTTTTCTTTTCTCTTTAAAAATTTAAAACTCAAAAATGACAAAACTTTTCGTGTTTTTTGAAAAAATTCCCCTAATTTGTAAGAAAAAAAAAGATATAAAGAAAAAAAAAAATTTTTAGACACTATGGCTGTGAATCTGGAAAAGATCTGTTTTTTTTTATGAAACCCGTTTGGGAAGGCCCCATATTTTAGGGCCAAAAAGCAGCACTCCCAAAATATTCTGTCATGCACCCCTAAACTGGGCATATTTATGAATTATTCCAACATTTCAATGCCCTTAAAAACCCTTTAAAAAATAATTAAGGGGACTTTCATTTCGGGGCATTTTTTTTTTTCACTGCATTTTATGCCCAAAAAAATAAACCCTTTAAAAAAGAGGTTAGAAGAAGTAAACAAAGCACCCCAATTTTTTTTTAAATGCTTGAAAAATGAAATTTTTTTTACATCAAAGGTTTTTTTCCCTCAAGGACAATATCTTAATTTTAAAATAAATTTTTAATAAAGTTTGCACAACTTTTTAATACAAGAAAGGGCGCACTGAATTTTGGATGTCTTTCATCCTTTCCATGTGATGCATTACACTTCTTTTTTCATTTGGAACCCAAAACGAGTTAGGAGGCCTTGAAAGCCCCCATATCATGTATATCATGTAGTGCTGTTACAATACAGTGCAGTACATTTCTGTGGTGCACTGTATTATAGTGCTGTCAATCACAGTGTCATTTGCCTGCTTGTTGGGCCCCGGGTTTTTAAGGGAAGCCAGCAGCACCCACCACATTTGGGATGCCAATAAAAGACGGGGGGAGCTTCTCGCTCTTTCTTTTAGATAAGCGGTCTCAATTTCAGCATTCAAGGGGTTAATGGCGCATGAAGCCATCTGTAAAATACACGCCAAATTTTGGGGAAAGAACCCATTTTATAGCGGGAACACCTTCTTTCCATTAAGCAAAAGGGACGTCATTCAGGAAGGGTTAAACAAAATTTAACTTCAGATTTTTTTTATTCTATGCACACTTTCAATATTAAAATTGCAAAACCAGGAAACACCAGGAATGAAAGTTCCTAGCATTATGGAAATCACAGGATTAGAAAAATATGGGAACGAACAAAAGCACTTTTTTTTTATTTAAACAATAGGGGCAAAGGGGAAAAAAAACGCCCTTTCAACCTGGGATGCTATCATTTAGGAATTTAGGTCAAGTAAAGTTTAACCAACTGAATGCATTTAGGCACGCAAGTCATCAATTTAGCTGCGGGCAGGTCCTGTGCAATGCCAAACCCAAGACATCCCCCATTGCTTATGGGAGAAAGTTCCGGAGTGCCCCCAGGCAAGGGAAAAAGTTAGGGGTTTGAAGAAGGTAGGGACTCCAAATTATATGTAGTTACGGGTACTTTTATGGGAGGACAAGACGTAATAATGAAGTCCATGGCCCCCCTAATGGAAAGCGGACAAAGCAGGGACGGACTTCGTCAACCGGGCTCTTCCCTTAAGCCTCCTTTCACTTTTTCCAGATCTAAAACATCAGTTTTCTT
>JAODAL010052903.1:0-25659 GCA_025379985.1 Phyllomedusa bahiana
TACTTTTTATTGTGGGTAGCAGGTTTATGGTATACTGTGGTAAAACGGTATGTCATATGTCCAGTTAAAACTAAATGGTGGTTCAAAGATCTTTTCCCAGCATTTTTTAATCGGGGGGCAGACAGGGTTTAATGGTCATTGTGACCCGGGGACAGGCAAAGTCAATGTCCAGTTAAACTAAAAGGTGGTTGAAAGACCCCTTTTCCCAGCACTTTTTAATTGTGGGTTTGACGGGTTTTAATGGTATACTGGTTACGGCAGATAAGTTAATGTTTTCAGTAAAAGGTGGTTAAAAGACAAATTTTTCCGGACTTTTTAATCTGGGGGTGGGGTTTTAATGGTATACTGCGACCCAGAACGGGTTAGTCAATGTCCGTTCATTAAAATGGTGGTTGAAAGACCCCTTTTCCCAGACTTTTTAATCTGTGGGTCGGGAAGGGTTTAATGGTCATACTGCGGTAAGGACGATTAGTTAATGTCCAGTTAACTAAAATGGGGGTTTAAAAAGGACCCCGTTTCTCAGCACTTTTTAATTGTGGGTCAGACGGGTTTTAAAGGTTCTATGCAGTCCGGGCGGGCATAGTCAATGTTCAGTTCAATAAAATGGTGGTTAAAAAACCCCTTTTTTCTTGCATTTTTTAAATTGTGGTTAAAAGGTTTAATGGTCATACTATGGTACAAAACAGGTAAGTATTGTCCAGTACAAAAAAATGGTGGTTAAAGACCCTTTTTGGGGGGTTAATCTGGGGGTCAGATAGGTTTAAGGGTATGTTTTCCAGGCAGGGATATTAATGCCCATTTCAAGTAAAATGATGGTTAAAAAATACGTCTTTGGCCTTTTTTAAAATTTTGGTGGGTCATGCGGGTTTTTAAGGGTCAGGCTGTGGTCAAAAAGGGGTGTGAATGGCTGGATTTTTTTCTGGGGTTTTAAAACCCTAAGTGTGTTCCCTAAGATTTAGCAGTTTTCCATTTGACTGTTGTAGATGTTTTTTCCAACTTCTCAGCCCTTTTTGGGTGTAAGAAGAAGGTTTTTTTCCTTTCCCCCATAGATTTTAAAATGGTCATCGGCGATAATTTTTATGACTATGGAAATCGTCTTAAATTGCATATAAATATCGACCCGATGACGATATTAAGTAATCTCTCATCATGTGGTGGCTTAACCCCGATGTCAATGGTGACTGCTTCGAAGGCCCCTAAGGGGTTCGGAACAGCTTTGGGTAGGCCCTTCTGAATATTTTGTAGCTTCTTCGTACATTTAAGGGTTAGGTTGTAGTGCTGGACCGAGTCTGCTTGATTCCTCATAGATAGGGTGATATCATGGGCAGTCCCAAAGATTTCCAGAGCTTTACCCCCGGGGAGGGGTTAGGGAAATTTTTTTACTGCATATATTTTTTAGGCAATACTTCAATAAAAATTGGGCGATCTTATTAACTCCCGTGCCGCCGTTTGAATTTATTGTATATACAAAAATCCATAAATAGCGTAAAAACAATTTTATGGAGAACTGCTATAATGGGTTTTACACTGATACATAAAACCGTACACAATGTCCCGTACTGTTATTGATACCGTATACAAAATTAAATAATTCCGCCACAACCCTGACCCCAAAAATTTCCAACCATAGTATGAAAAAAAAACTGCAAAAATCATGACCAATTCACCACAAGATGTGAGAAATCTGCTACATAATTTCACATATACCCCCACATGTGAGAATAATACCTCCACACCATGACCTCATATCACCCCCACATTGTGAATGAAAAATACCACAAACAATGATAAATCACCACCACATAGTGATAAAAAATACCACATCACCAGACCCTTTACCCCACTAGTGATTGAATTCCACAACACATGACAATATCCCCACCATGTGACAAATAATACACCCATACTGACCCTGAATTTAAAACCATTAACAAATCAATTTCTGACATACAGTGACCATATGGGGGTAGTTCCCAGTGTACACAGGCTATGCAGACTGTATGTTACCTCATACAGTGACCAAATTGGGTAATTCCCAGTTGTACACAGACTGTGTAACATATCATTGATTACAGACAATAAAATTTAGGGGATCCGGTGATGTCTTCACTGATGGGAGTCATTCTCTTTCTCCATTCCTTCCACATCACTATTATGACTTCTCCAGGCCTCGTCACTGCAGAATTAACCACCCAAACCAGGTTGCAGGGGTAAGAGAGAAGGCAAAAACCACAGTTTACAGGCACAATCTCCTGGAGGGAGACAGAACACCACCCCAATCTGGAAGTGTGGTGGCTCTGTCCTGTTCTCCAACCCCTGAATGGAGATTTATATATTGGATCCCTTAAACTATGTCGGACCAGCGTTGCATCTATTTCTAAACTAAAATGGTCAACTAGGGCTGGTGTCAGGGAGAGTTTATTTAATATTTAATTTTTTTATTTTATGTGTTATTTTTTTGTTCCATTTAAATCCAGTGATAGTATTAGAGGATCTGACAGATGCATCTCTATCACTATCGCTGGGCTTGGTGTCAGCCAGCAGTGGTTTTGTCACCCCAAGGCAGACACTAATCCTCTGTCACTATTACCCAAGTACCCAACATACCACAGGTACTTGGAAAAGCCGAGTAGCCATCAGCAGCAGACCCTCTACTATGATATTCCACTTCTGGGATGGCTGCGGAATGGTAAACTTAGAATGGAAAGGGACCAGTATCGATGGACCTTCCCATTCTGATAGTATTAGGCTGCAGCTGTGGGTTTTACCTTGGCTGGTTATGGAAACTTGGGGATCCCATATCATTTATTTTTTTCAAAAATAATTTCTTTATTGAGAATCCTAAACTGGACAATTACTATATTTATTACTTTGTTTTTTTATATTTTCAATAAATAAATACATGTTCGGTAAAAAAACACAAGCGGCCCCCCCCCCCCCCATTATCCAGAACCAGCCAAGGTAAAACCAGCAGCTGCAGCCTGATACTAACAGAATGGGAAGGTGAACACATACAGAAAATACTTAGGACAGGGAAAACAGCAATAAAAATAAACTGGCATTTGGCAAATATAAATAATTTTGGTTCCTAATTGACCTAAAATGGATAAGGTGTATTCTAATTTCATGTCAGTTACTGAGAAAAACATGCATCTTTTTATATAGTGTATGGAAATGTCTGTATTCAACTGTATATCAATGGAGCAGAGCAATTTTTTTTTGTCAAATGTGTACTTATTCTATATAAAACTATGGATGCTTCTGGTACAGTATGTGTCTCATGGACCTTTTTAGCAGTCTTTTTACATTTTGTAGTGCGCCTGAAACCTTTGTTTGACCAGGGCAATGTTTTTCCTTGCTTGAGAAAGCTTCCTTTGGCCTTGTTCACACGGCTTATTCCCGACGGATTTGTGCGCTCACAAATCCGCCGTGAATAAGGGCGGGACGGGGCGGGGCCGGAGCGCGGCGGGGGAGCTGCTCCCCGGCCCCATAGACATTGCATTATCTACGGCGTGTACGCGCCGTAAATAATGTGCATGTCCCTTTCTCCCCCCGCGGCGGATTTGCCACGCGGGGAGGAGCGACGGAATCCACTGTTCTCTATGAGAGCAATGGATTACCATAATGACTCCGACGGATTGGCGCCATACTGAAACGCAAATCCGTCGTGGAGTACGGCGCCAATCCGCGGCAAAATAAGCCGTGTGAACGAGGCCTTTATGTACTTTAGCTTTGTCATAACTAAAATATATACCAATAGGTGAAACTGTTTCCTATAAAACTAATCATACATTGTGTCCATGAAAGGAAAATTAGACTACAAATGACATAATTAATTTGTGAAAGTAATTTATTTTAACCCCAACACTCCAGTCATCTAAGTTCAGCATTGTCATGATTACTTCTACATGCCAATTGATTACCATTGCAACTGGGACCTATATTGGCTTTCATACCCACCATGTTAATGCTTCTATTACTTCCTGCCTCATGCAGAAAGCAATAGGACTGCTCTCTTGGCACACCCTTCTGCAATACTTAAATAATGCAGAAGGGTGTACAAGCAGTCAAGCACCCTAGTCGTCAAGTATTCTAGGGGGACTGACTGTATATGTAAAATAAACAAAAAAAAACTTGTAAACAAATAAAAAAATAATAAAAAATATTTAAAGTTTAAATCATCCCCCTTTTGCCATTTTACAATTAAAGAAATATAAACATTGCACATAATTGGTATTGTCCCTTCCATAAAATATAACATCATTTATCCGGTACACTGAACACCATAAAAAAATACAAATGCCGATTGTGGATTTTAGTAATTTAATTTCTCCCAAAAACTTATAATAAAAAGTTATCCAAACGTCACATGTATCCTAAAATGGTACCAATGACAACTATATGTTAGCCTGCAAAAATGAGTAGTATATATACCTGTAATGGTTTGTTTATGTCTTGTTTTAGGTTGACAGTTTTGAGTTGGAAGCTGTGTCTCTGGGACAGCTGAGAAAAGTTGTGCTTGGCCATGACAGAGAAGGGTATGGAGCAGGAATGTATCTAAAGATGGTTACAGTAAAAGAATCTCAAGACTCTCCTACTGAATGGGTTTTTCCATTTTGGAACTGGTTGGATAGTCACCTGGGTTTATGTGAAACAGTCTGCAAATTGTACAACACAGGTATAGGTTTATCTATTCTGATCCCTTTTTAGAAATTTAAAGGGTTTACGGGTTTTTATTTTAAGGGGGGGTTTGGACCAGTTTCTAAAAAATTTAAATGCGGAAAAAAAAAAAATTAGGAAATATGCTTTTCTACTATGTGATTTGATGTGGGGTTTAACATTTAAATTGAAAAAGCCTCAAGTTTTTTTCACTTTTTTTTTGTTTAATTCCACCCTTTTCTAAAAACCCTTTTAAATTTTTTTTTCCATTGCACGGATTTTCGGGGCTTTTTTTTTAAAAAGTTTTTTTTTAAAAACCCCCCAATTTATTAAATGTCCCCTTTTTAATGAAATTTAGAACCCCCAAAATATTTTTTGACTTTTTTTTTTCCCATTTCATCCAACACATTTTTGGGGGGTTTCGTTACAGAGAAATTTTTTACTTTATTGTGGGGGAGTACAGAATGCGGTAGTGGATCCGCTGGACCCCCGCTAGCGATGGTGTAAGCCGTAAAAGGGGCGGAATCAAAGTAAAACCCCGGTTTTCACCAGAGCCGGAAAAAGCGGGAGGGACTTCCCTGCGGGGGGGGGGAATTTACCAGGTGTCCCACTGGCGTGACTTGCTTGCGGTGGCACAAAGGCAGTGCGGGGGTACAGAATCGTAAAGGGTTTGGGGCGGAGTCGGGGACAGGCAGGGGGGTCGGGAAACGGGCGGCAAGGGTTTTCGGGGGTTTAAAGGAAACAGGAGGTAGGGGGTTTTGGGTACACGGAAAGTAACAACGGGAAACAAGAAGTTTCTAAAAAAGCTGTACGGCACAAAAAGACCCGGGAAAAGGGTTTTGCCCCGGAAAGGGAAAGGGGGTTTTAAATAGGGTCCCTGCCAAACCCTTTAAACCCAAAAATGGGGAAAGGCCCTTTAAATCCTCAAAGACCCGGCTCGGCGCGCGCCAAAAGGGCGCGGGGCCGCGCCACCCCGGCCCAGGGGGAAAAGGGGAGCCCTCGGGGGCAGGAAGGAAAGGGGGGAACCCGGGCCCCAAAACCCGGGGCCCCCGGCAAGGGGCGCGGGGCCCCGGACGGGTGCAGCAGGGTTTTTCACCCCCCAGCCCGGGCGAGGGGTGGGGGAAAACCCCCCCGTAAAATTACCCCCCCCCCCTGGGCCCCCCTCCTTTTTCTGGTTTGGGGGGAAGGGGTCAACACGAAAACCGCGGTCCAGGTTTGTTCTCCTCAGGCCCCCAAGATCTTCCCCGGACCGGGAAATCCCCCCCAAATCAACCAAGAATTCCCGGGTTTCCCCCTAAAAAAAACCTATACCCAAAGATTTTTTTTAAACCGCAAATTTGTTGGAGGTAGGGGACTCGGGGAGGGGGAAAGGGGACAACTTTTCGGGAAAGAAGCGGTTAAACACGAGGGGGCTTTAGGAGGGTTTCATGGAAAGAATTAGGGATCCGCTGGTGGGGGGGAGTTTGAGTTTTACGCCCGGGGTTTTAATCCCGGTCAGGGATTTCAAAGGGCCAAGGAAGCGGGGCCAAGCTTGAAACTGGGGTTTTTTAAAAACCCGGGACATTTTTGGGGACAGCCAAAATTGGTCTCCGGGGGTTTAAAGGTTGGAGCTGGTCTCCTTTTTCCCTTCCGCCGGGGGATTTTCATAGGGGGGGGCAGCCCGCTGCAGGGGACGTGGTTCGCCCCCAGATGCCAGAAGGGGTCGGGGCCCCCAAAAGGCGCCCACAGGGGGAAAACCTGGGAAAGGGGGAGTGGGGGAGAGGGAGAGGAGGGGGGGGGTCCCGGGACCATTATACAAAAAAAAAAGGGAGTGGGGTGGGGACCCTAAATTTCCGGGAAATTTGTATGAAAAATTTGGGCCCCGGGGTAGGGGTCGGCCCAAAATCACCCTGGGAGCAAAAAACAAAGTACGTAAGAAAACTCCCCAAAATTTGGGGTTGATCTCTTCCCTGGCCTTTGGGATTGCGGTGGTAAGACGAAGAGAAGTTAATTCCCCCGAAATTTCGGGAGCAGAGTGCGCGCCAGAATTTGGGACACAAACCCTGCACCCCAGGGACCCAGAAACGATGGTGGGGCAGGCCGTGCATGCGGAAGATGTAAACTAAAAGAAAAAGGGAGGCCGGGGACTTTTTGTTGCGGAAGGTAACCGGGCAGTGGGACAAAGGTGGGGGACATTTTTCAAAAAACCAAAGTAAGGCCCCAGATCCGGTGTTCCCCGAAGAGGATGGAAGGTCGGGATGAAATCCATCGCCACAGGGGGACCAGGGGAATACGGGCGTGGCGGGGGGTGCAGTACCCCGGAGGGGGGAAACGTGGGGGGGCCCCTTATTCCGGGCAAAGTACCCAAGGCATCCCAAAGCCCTTAATATTTTTTAGCCAGCCCGGGGCCACCGGGTAGAACCGAGGGGTTTAAACGGGAACGATTTAGGGGCCCCCCCGGGATGCCCTGCCAAAAAGGAGCAGTGCCCCCAAATTCGGAAATTTTTTGCGCAGGTGGCCGAAGTAGGTTTGAGGAGGTATTCCCGAAGGGGGGAAAGGTGCTGCTGGGTCAGGCTTTTCCGAAGGTTTTTGATGTTTTGGGGAGTGCGGCTCCTCCCCGGTGATGTCGGATGCGCGAGAGGGAAGCATAAAGCCCTGATGTTCTTCTGGCGGGGGCAAAAAATGGACCCGGAATCAAATCTGGATAAAAAAGAGACCACCGTGTTGCGGGATTGAGGGCTGGGGCCGACGGGGGGACTGAAGATTTTTGGGGGATCCGTATACACCTCAAAAGGATGACGGGGTCCCCCCAGAAGATGCCGCCCAAACTTCCAGGCCCTTCCCTTGGGTTTTGCGGCAATTCTCGGTCCCCCAATAGCATAGTTCCTCTTGCCCACGAGAAAGGGCCCTTTGGGGAAGAAGTGCGGTGACGGTTTTCCCTTGGGACCCTTTTTGGGAAAACAGTTCCCCGGCCCCCCCGAAAGGGATCCACTCCAGGAGAGAAAGGCTTTCAGGTCAGGGCGGGGACAGAATAGGTGCGGAAGCAAAAGGGCGACTTCAAATCCCAGAAGGGTCTTTCGGGCTGGTGGCCAAAAATTTGGGATTGGCCTTCTTCCTGGGGGAGCCAAAAATTGGAGCCCCAGGGGTAGAGAAGGGGAATTTAAAAAAAATGGGGCGATAATAATTGGGAAAGCCCAAAAAAAAGTTGGGATGGGGTCGAAGTCCCAAAAGGGCGTGGCCTTGCAAAGATAAACAGAAAGCTTAGTGGGATCCATTTGCAGGCCTCGGGGCGGGACAATGTAAAGAGGAAAAGGGAGTGGGGTTGGTGGAACCCCGCATTTTCTAACTGGCGTACAGGTGTTGCTGCGAAGGCGTTTTCAGGAAAGGGGCACCTGTGATAGATGGGTCCGGGGGTGGTAGGGGGGGAAAACCCGAATGTCGTTCCAGTTACCCATGGGCACACGTGTTGAGCAGGTCCCCGAAGATGCGTTTACGAACCCCCTGGGAAAAACCGCGGGGGGCATTTTGCAAGCCCCAAAGGACCACCAAGGGGGATTCAAAAAATGGCCGTCGGGGTATTGAACGCCGTCTTCCACTCATCTCCTCAAGGATCCCGATGAAATTTTTGCCCCGCCCGGTCCCGTTTGGAAAAGACCTTGGCTCCCTTTTAGGGTCAAAGGGGTTCGTAATTAGTGGCAAGGGGGACGGTTTTTCACGGTAAAACTGGTTCAGGCCCGGTAGTCGATTTTCAGGGCGGAAAAGGGGAACCCCCCTTCTTTTGTAGGGAAAAAAAAACCCGGCTCCGGCGGGTGATGAGGATTTCTTAAATTTTTTTCCCTTTTGCAGGTTCCAGGATATAGTCGACATGGCCTGGTCTCTGGTCTGGGGGCAACGGGGTAAACTCTTTCCCGAGGAGGGCTTGGGTTTCCCCGGGAAAGGGGGTCAATTGGGGGCCGTCATAGGGGCCCGGGGAGGGGAAGGGATTCGGGCCTGTTTCTCCCAAAAAACGTCCCCCGTAAGGGCCCCGTAAATTTAGGGGGAAGCCCGGGGAGGGCCTGGGGCGATAATGAGGTGGAAAAGGCCCGGAACCCCCCCGCGGAAAAGGGGAGACAGCGATTCTGGGCCCGTCGGAGCCCCGGTTGAATCTCCCCCGGGTTTTTCCCAAACGAGGGGCGGGGCATGGAGCTGTAGCCAAAGGAAGACCCCAAGGGGATAGGGGGGGATGACCGAGGGGGGAAGTTTTGAAGGGATCTCCCCTTGTGTAAAGCCCCCACGCGGAGAGACAACGGCTTGGTTTAGGGACCGAATGGCCTCATAATGCTCGCCCCACGGAGGATTTCACCAGGGGTTCTCCAGACGGGTTTCACCCCCAAGGGGATACTGGGAACCAGGGGGCATGAAAAAAGTTCCCCGGGGAAACCAGAGTCCAGAAAAGGGGGGCACCCGATAAAAAGGGGTCGGAAAAAAAAGAAACCTCAACTTCCATAGTAAGAGTGGAGAGGAAGTGTTCACACCCAGGGATTGGGCCTCTCCGACTAGCCCAGGGGGCGGGGTTTTCCCCGCCGCCGGGGCGAAGGGGCAACCCTTGCGGAAGTGTCCCCCGGGGGGGGGACCAGTAAAGGCACAATTTCTCTGCCCGCGGCGGGAAGCTCCTGTTCGGAAGATGTGCCCCGGTTTAAACCCGCTTTGGGGTTTTCACTGGTAGGAAGTGAAAGCGGCATGGGGTCTTTGGGGAAAACTGGGGCCAGGCGAGGAAAACGGCCCTTTTGGGCGGGGGCGAGATCACGTTCCCGGGGGTAGTTTCTTGTGGGTCGGCGAAAGCGAACCCTCGAACCGAGTGGTAGGTGGACCAGTTCGTTGAGGGGGGGAAGGGATCTCTCTAGGGTTTGGGGTCCTTAAACTCTGCCGGACAGGCCCTTTTTTAAAAATGGACAAAAGGGGCGTCGTTCCAGGGCAGTCCGACGCCAGGGTCCGGGAAAAAGAAAAGCGTAGTCGCCCACCCGAGGGTCACCCGGGAAGGTTCGGGAGAGCGGTCTCTGGAGGAAACCCGTGCCCCGGGTCTTCAAAGGGAATTTCGGGAAATTTGGGGGAAAGTCTGTAGGTCCGTGTTACCGGATCGCCCCCGGGCCCCGAGGGGGTGGCCCCAAACTAGGGGCCCTTTCCCCGGGAAAAGAATGACCCCCAAGGCCCCCTTGGAAAAATTTTTGTTTGGGGAAAATTTACCCGGCCATCAAAATCAAAGTGCAACGGCATGGGTTAAAAAATTTCCCCTGCACGTTTGGAGTCCCCGTCCAAAATTGTCAGGTAGTGGTAAGGTAGCGAAAAGTCCCGGGGGCTGGCGGAGGGGGGTCGCCCCAGGAGGGGAGTCGGCCCGGGTGTTTGGGTTTGAGGAGCTCTGCATTTATGGCGGACAATGGTTCAGTGCTGGGCTTTTTTGCGCTGTTTATGAGACCCGCTGAGGGCCCCTATCGCGTGAGATCCCGGGTCATGGGCAGAGGTACCTTGGGGGTTCCCTGGCCCGGTTTACTGTAACGAAAGCAGGTAAATGGATCCCCTGGACCCCCGCAAAAAGGGTGGTGTAAGCCGTTTTCCCGGGGAAAAAAAATCTAAGTAGACCCGGGGTTTTCAAAAAGAGCCGGGCCCCAAAGCGGGATGGACTTGTGCGGCGGAGAACTACCAGGGGCGTCCCACTGGGTGACTTGCTTGCGGTGGCCCGCCCAAAGGGAGGCGTGGGGACAAAAATGTGAGGGTAGGCGGAGGTCGGGGGACTGGCAGGGGTAGGACGGGCGCAATGGGTTGGGGGTCAGGAAACAGGAGGTTTGAGTTTCGATAAAGGAAGGGCAGACAAAGAGGACAAAAAGCTTTCTCTAAAAGGGTTTACGGACTTTAAAGATTCGGCAAAAGGTGAAAGGGAAAGGGGAGGGTTAAAAAAGGGTCACCTGCCCGCCTTAACCTAAATGGGCTTTTTGGGCCCTTTTTTTTCCCCGAGAAAGGGGGCCGCCGGGCGCCCCGCGGCGCCGCCCGGGGCCCGGAGGCCCGGGGGGAAAATCAGGAGTGCAAGGGGAAAGGGAAAGGGAAGCCGACGGGTGACAGCAAGAGTGGCCCCCAGCCCCGGGGGAGGGGCTGCGGGACCACCGTGAAAAGTGGATCCCTAAATTTTTCCAAACAAAACCAAATGTTATTGTTTTTTTTTAGAATTTTCTTTCGTTTTATTTTTATTCATTGTCATTTTTTTTTAAAAACCAAACAATTTATATTTTTTTCTGGGTTTTTTGGGGGGTTTTCAGGGATTTGCTTTTTGCAAGCCACACTGCAGTTTTTATTGTTGACATTTTTATCTCTTTTTGTTCCCTTTTTTCCAGGAGGCAGGTTAAGCAAAGAATTCAATTCTGTCTTTTTTGTTTCTTTACTTTATATAATTCTGTCTTTGTCGCTTCCCCTTCTGATTTGGTTTAATTCTCCTCCATGGGTTAAATGGGGGCTTTTGTCCTTTCTGGGTTGGCTTTGGTTTTTGCCGCCCAAAAGAGAAAAAGCTTTCAGAATTTGAATTTTCTGTATTTCCCCGCAATTTTTCTCATTGCAATTCTCGATGTAGCGCCGGGGGCTCGGCGAAAAAGCGTTGTTCGGGGGTTTAATTGATTTTTGTTTATAGAAAGGGTTTAGTCTTTTTTAGAGAAAAATTTTCACTTAATAAAAAAATTTTTTTTATTTATACTCCATGCCCAAAAAGCGCTGAGAGCCCAGATTGGGATTGCGCCCATTCTTTCCTAGATTCAAAAGGGGGGAAGTAGCTCGCGCTCTGATTGGTGGGATTGCCAAGCCCCCCCTGCCAACCCAAACAGCTTTTTCGTTTTTAAAGGGATTTTGAATGTCCCACCTTTTTAAAATTTTGATTGGTTCAAAATTCTCCATCGGTTTTAATGGGTCCCTGTCGCTCCAAATTTTGATTGGCCCAGATAGCCCCAAACCCCCCTAGCTCAGCAATCCGTCCCTTTTTTGCATTTTTACTGTATTTTTAACTTTCGCCTTTTATTCTGATTGGTAAAAAAGGGTCTCCAAGGTTTAAAGGGTTTACTGTCGCTTCCCATTTGATTGGCGGGGTTTTTGCCCATCAATGAGAAAAGCTTTAGAATTTGAAAATTTCTGTATTTCCCGGCCCAATTTTTCCAAAAACCAATTCTTTTATTTTTGCGCCCTTCTAGATTTTTTGGAAAAATGTTTTTTTTTTTTTGTATTTTTTATTTTTGAGGTTTAGCTCTTTTTCTGAGAATGTTTTCCGCCTTTATAAAGGCGATTTTTTTTATTTTAATCCGAAAGGAATCTTTAATGATTTCTCGGTGTTTTCCAGCCCGTCTCGCAACGGAAAAAAGTGAGGCGCGTCCCCCACAGCGCCCATGTCCCCGCCCCTGCGCCCCATACACTGGCCCAGGGGGGAGGGAAAATTTTCCCCGCATGTATGGGGCGAAACTCCTCAGACGGGGAAACTTTTTTGGGGGCCCGGGCGCACTGCGCCTAAGTTCCCCCACTGCGCCCAAACAAGGGGGAAGGGCGGGGGCGGGGCTTTACATGTTTTGTATAAGGGGCACTAAACCCCGGGGGGGGGAATTTAAAAGGGCAGGCCCCCGGCCTTTTTTTACCACTGCGTCTTCAAAAAACTGGCGAGGCACGGCGGGCTTTAATGGATGTATGAGGCGCCCGGGGGCCGGGCCCTAAATAGGCGGATTTTCCCCCGGGGGGGAAAACCGGCGGAAAAGGGGCCCCCCCGACGTGGGAGTTCAAACATGTCGCCCCCGGGCCCCCCAAAAATCTGATCCCCCATAACACTTAAAAGCAATGTTTTGAAATCTGTCTGGGTATATGACTTTGTTAAACCCAAAAAACCAATCAGGTTTTCCCTTTTTTTAGAGCAGTATATAAAATGAAAGGGGATTCCCGTTTTTTGGCCCCCCCAAAAAAAAAAAATTGGGGACCAAAAAAAAAAAAAAAATAAAAAAATTTTTAAACAAAGACCCGTTTCATATAAGGGCCCCTTTTTCTTTTTATTTCCTGCAAAAAAGTCCATAATGGAAGTATGACACAATTATAAAAGTAATGTGTTTGCTGATAAGAAAATTAATGCATAAAAAATTGTACAAGAACTCACTTTTTTACCATTTCCCCTCGTATTACTAAAAAAAAAAGTAACTTAAAAACTATATAAAAATAGAGCCTGCCATGTCACAGAAAAAAAGGATAAAAAAAAGGAAAAATAAAACCGACAAGAGGTTTAAAGGTTTCGTTCACAAGGGATTTTTTACGCTTTAAATTTTTTGGGTTTTAATTTCTGGAATAGACCCCCAAAATAAATTTTTAAAAATTCTTTTAAGAACCCCTTTCCATTAACAAAAATGAAAAAAAAGCATCGCGCAGTCGGCGACGTCTCCTCATTGAAATTCCGCGATTACAATGGTGGAATTTTCAGCAAGGAAACAACACTTTTGATGCCAAGTGTCCGCACTGAAAATTCTTTGTATGAACTAACCCTTATAATGTTAAAAACAGAGTCTACTAAGAAAATAAAAGTGCACCTGGTTAGAGGAGCAGGTAAATGACCCGTTCAGAAACTGGTTAATCAGTGCTCTGTACACTGGGCAAACAATATCCAATATGGTAACAGTACACACAATTAAATTAAATGGTTTATCTGTTATGGACAACCAATAAATTAATAAGCCGGCACAACAGAGTCCCCATAATTAGGGCTGATGTGTTAAAATGCTTTCATGCCTAAAACTGAGCATTCTGGAGAGTGCAAATACCGTATTGCACTCTGTAACCCAGTTGCTTTTCCTGTGCTATTCCTATTGCATGAAAAGAAAAATATTCCTTTTTATATACAAATTTACAATTGTATGTTTCACAAAGGAAAACTAAAAAGAATTGATTCGTCTAGAGCTGTTGCCATAGTTACTATTAGTGCAAGGCATCTTAACCTGTAATATGTCAAATAAATATTACACAATTTTCTTACTCATTTTGTGTTTTTTTTTGTATTTTCCTGTCTCCTCACATTTAAGGCAAGAGATTATCAACAAACCCTATACCCATAGATCAGCTTGGAGGCTTATGGATAATTAATATCACTGGATCTGAATTTGAAAGTTCAGGAATCAGAGCAGTTTTTCCCTTACGTTTTATGGTAAAAGGGGTAAAGTAGAAGTGGAAGTAATAATCAGTGGGAACACACTGCAGGTCAAGGTATGTATAAACCAACTTTTATAGTATTACATTTATCAAACTTTGTGTATGTGTAATGATGCTGGTGGACTCAATACTACAAGCAGAACTAAATAAGGCAGTTAACAATCAAATAAATGCAATATATATCAAAAGCATATATCAACTAAAAGAAGTAGATGGACTCAGAGATACATAATTAAGTGAACAGACAGCAAAGCAGATGATGACAGGAACACAGCTGATGGTGACACCATGACTGAGTTTAATCTGGACACAGGACAATAATAAAAGATGAACGACTCATACTGTCCATGAACTGGACCCCTGACACCAAGACTCTTATAAGCCTATTCTATCCCTGAAACCAGTCCTTAAAATATCCCTAAGCTACAACTTACTCTAAAACATGAAACAACTCTAAGACCCAGAGACTCCTGCTGATCACAGCAGAAAACTATACTAAGACAAAACTAAAATTCTCAAAGACTTCAACAAATTCCACTAAGTAAAGTTAGGTTGGAAAATAGGCAATCTAGAATTCCTAGCCAACTTATCACCCTAGCTACCTTTTCACCCATCATGGATCTTGATTGAGGACGTAGCGTTATGGGATCCTTTTGAATATATCCTGGACCCTTTAGTGCACATTTATCATTGATGCATCTATCAAGGGACATAAGGTTTACTTATCATCTCTTGCACACCTGTTTTATGTGTCCTTTCTAGTTTGTTATTAGTTACTTCCCTATTTGCCTGTATTTGTTCCCCGATGAGCCTCTATATCTGTAAAGGGGAGGTGAAACGCGTTGGTTGTTTACTCATTGGCTGCCTATTTATGTGTTATCGGGAGTTATTTATAGTGTATCTAATATTCCGTGGCTTAGCTGTATTTATAATTTTGATAGGGGATTGTATAATATATATTACTTATTATTGCTGGTAAGGCACTCTGTTAGAGTTTTCTTGTAGGGTCTGTTAGGTTTTGATAGTTAGTTTCCTGGTGGTTTTCCCCACTTGTGTATAGGTACAGCAGTTATAGAATTTATAGGGGTAAGTATAACGTCTGCTTTAGGTTTAGTGATTTTTTGTATACATTTTAAATAAATTAATAAAAGTTAATTTTTATCTGGTTATAGGGTTTATACAGATGTTTGTGGATTTCTGTTTATTATATTTGGTATAATCGGACATATTACTATCACATGGGGTTGCCCTTACCCATTTATCTGTTTCTTGTACTTTGGACATATGTAGCTTAATTCAAATCTAGAATTAAATACAAACACTTAGCAGATTAATAGACAACCTCTCAAGACAGAACAAGCATTAAACTAGAAGTTCACCAAACTACACTAGACTAGGCTGGTATTCAAATAGCAATACTAGATACAGGGAACAAACCACAAGACAAATGAACAGAGTTACACTATCAACTCCCCTGATGCTGCCAGACCAGAAACTTTAAAAGAGATATTAGCAATTAGCCAATTTACTCAAGCAGCAAAGGCTGTGCAGAATGGCAAGGTGACATGCTAAGAATATGAGCAGTTGCTGTGCAGCCAATCCAATCAAATTTTAAAAAAGACAGACATAGCATAGAAAATCCTTCCTGGTCAGCTGATCATAATGCAGCTCTGGTAGGGCATGCCACCATGTGTTTGTTGATACAGAATCTGACCGAAAATAAAGAATAAAATCCTATGTATTTGGCACTACAGGACAGTATATGAGACAGTACATGAAATGAGATGCCCTTTATCTGTGGAGGTAGAGCTGACAGGAGAAAATATTTGCTGCACATAAATGTTTAATTGGCCGCAGGAGTCTAATTTTAACCCCTTAAACAACCATGAGGAATTAGTACATTATGACATTGTTAAGGGAGTATGGATCGAGCTCACTCACCGAGCTCACTACATATGCGGCCAGAGCCAGCTGTTAGATACAGCTGACACCCGCCACTAACAGCAGAGATCATAGCCAACTCTGATCTCTGCTGTTTAAATCTTAGATGCTGAGGTAACCGCGGTTGCAGTGTCAAAGTGAACAAACCATTTCTCACTCCATTTGGGACTTCTGCGGTGAGATCACAAGGTGCCGATCATTTAACATGGCGGCTGGAAGCCTTGTGAAGGCTTCCATTGCCACCATGTTTGTGATTCTAACACGTCCAGCACCAGGCAGAAAGTGCTAGAACCACCATCTTTGTTCACCCTATTGCATTGTTTATTCAATGCAATAGAGTATAAGGATGGTCAAGTACCCTAAAGGGACTCCATATTACTGTGAGAAAAAAAGAAAGGTTTCAAGGATTAAAATAATAGAAAAAATTAAAAGTTCAAATTGCCCCCCTTTTGCAACTGTACAAATAAAAAAATTAAAAAAAGTTACACATAATTGGTATCACCGCATCTGTAAAAGTCTATTAAAATATAACATTATTTATCCTGTATGCTAATCACTGTAGAAGAAAAAAATTCCAAATGGCAAAATTTAATATAAGTGATCAATAAAGTACCAAAATGGTACCAATAGAAAGTATATTCTAGCCTGCAAAATATGTACTCTTACTCCAGTCCATAGGTAGATGTACAAAAATGTTTTTTGTCGCAGAATATAGTGCCTCGCCGCAAACTTAAAGAATAGAAGATGTTTGGATACTTTTTTTACACATTTTGCTCCACTTCAAACTTTTTTGCGGTATCCCAGTACAGTGAATGACAGCAATAGAAAGTAAATCTTGTCCCGCAAAATAAAAGCCCTCATATGTATTTGTAGGTGGAAAAATAAAAAAGTTATGGCTCTTGGAAGGGGAGGAAGAAAGAAAACAAAGAGCCATATTATTTTGACCATGGTGGGTTAAGGGATTAACATAGGTTGAGGTTTTGTTGTTGTTGTTGTTTTGTTTTTTTTATTTTGTCATTGACTATGACTAGTGTTGCGCAAACCTGTCACTGTTCAATTTGAATCTGGTTTAACTGAGCTTGTAAAATGATTGGGATTTAGGACTTCCCTAACCTTAATTTCTTCACCCTGACTTTAAAGGGGTGTTATCGTTTCATTAAATGGTCTTCAGAATAAGGGGACAGTGAAAACAAGCAACTTTGCAATTGGATGTCATTAGCAAAGCTGTCTTGTTCTCAAAGTGTCCCTTATCTTGTGTTTTTATTTACACTGATATCCAGTGTGGGTCTAATCCCTCCTGATCCCTCCTCCTTGCAATTCACTAGCTGAGAGCTCATTTACATTCTGTACAGCCCCTGGGTCTATTCACAGGCTGTACAGAATAACTCAGAGTTAGGGGCCGTAGCATTTTCTGTTTCCACACCTAGCAGAAACAGACTTCAGCAGATTGTACAATGAGAAAACATGACAGTTTTGACTCTGTGCCTAACTCTCCTGCATACACGCAGATCTGTGCCGTTCTTAGAAAGCTGTAATACATCTCCAGCTGTGAGATATCAGTGCTCAGATTAGATTGAATGCAGCCTGTGGTATGTATACAGCTCTTATAAAATAAGACTGATAGGGAGAGACACAGTGATATGTGGACTCAGAGGGGAGGGGGGAGGAGTCTCAGGCCAGCAGTGAAGTGGGGATGATGTCATCCAGCTGGGAGGGGAAGAAACGCCCCTGCATTCACAGAGCTGGGAAGCTAAGAGAAGTGTGACTCAGCCGAAGTAAGGAAGCGATACATCCCCTTTAACCCTAATCCTAACCCTGATCTTAACCCAAAATTAGGGTTAGAGTTTTGGACTTTCAATGGCTTTTAAGGGTTAACTCTCCAATTTGCAGCATTCCTGGACTGGTAATGCTCTCGGACTAACGTCACATAAGGGAAACCTCAGACTGGATGTGATGTCAGGTCAAGAGTGCTGCCAGACCACAAGCGCCATGGAGTGGTAAATTAACTCTTATTGCAAACCAGTAAAAAGTCATAAACCTAATTTTAGATTAGAATTATAATTGATTTTATTGACAATTTACACACAAGATAGTTAATACTGCATTCTGAAAATTTGTATTGTAGTTTGTGAATTGTACAGAGAGGCATCTGTACATTTACCAGAGAGATTTCTGCCTAAAATTTCATAAACTGAAATGCTCAGATCAAAGTCAAATTTAAACACAATACTAAATATGCCCAATAGGGAGGCCCAAACATCGCCACATTCTTGTTGGTGGCCATTAAAGGATAGCGATTTAACACTTTCTTCTACACTTAGTAATGTATTAGCATATATAAATATGCTAATTCATTACCTTCTATGTCAGCATGATACAGGCAGCAGTTAGGGCAGCACACGGTGTGCCCTGACCACAAACTTCCTGTGCAAACAGACCTGGTCCCCAGGGTTGACTCTATAGATATTCCCATACTCCATCAGCTCACCGGGAGTCCCAATCACCCATTGGAGCAGTCAGATGCCCTTTGATTATACTGTGATCACTGATCGCGACAATCATGGGGTTAATAGTCTGGGATCATGGGTTTCCCGGCGCTTACAGAGAGCTGTTAACTAAAGCTCTGTTCCTAGCCCAGATGCGGCAGTGAGGGCCACAAAACTCCTTCATCGACCTGCAACGCCCGACGCCTATAGTCAGTGGGTGATCGTTAAGGAGTTAAGTTACAATGGCCTCTAGGTACAATATTTTCAATATACAATGGTCTTTCCTAGGATACTGTATTTTGATTTAAATTTCAGGATATAATGTCCCAGACTCTGATCCAGACAATTATTCTATTAGTATTTTACTTGTAAAACATCTGTATCAATGCAGCACATGCAGTGATTGGCGGTTTAGTACTGCCCCTCTACAGTACAGTGTGGTACTGCGGTAATGTCCTGTACTGCTCTTACATGTATCAGTGCAGCACATGCAGTGATTGGCGGTTTAGTAGCGCCTCTCTGCAGTACAGTGCGGTACTGCGGTAATGTCCTGTACTGCTCTAACATGTAACAGTGCAGCACATGCAGTAATTGGCGGTTTAGTAGCGCCTCTCTACAGTACAGTGCGGTACTGCGGTAATGTCCTGTACTGCTCTTACATGTATCAGTGCAGCACATGCAGTTATTGGCGGTTTAGTAGCGCCTCTCTACAGTACAGTGCGGTACTGCGGTAATGTCCTGTACTGCTCTTACATGTATCAGTGCAGCACATGCAGTGATTGGCGGTTTAGTAGCGCCTCTCTACAGTACAGTGGGATATTACATGTCATGTACCGTCTTTACATGTGCCAGAATGAGCAGCTTCTTTGGGCAACATGTTTTTCTGCTACATTGTGTATAAAGTATATGACCCACAGAGTCTCCTGTCCTCAAGATAGAAAGTAATTTCCAGCAGCTCATTCTTCCCATTATATATAGAGATTTGTTCTCTCTGCATAACTTTCTTTAATCTTTATTTTGCATTTTGTTGGGGTCGGATTTTAGGTTTTCCAATTTTCATAGAGTTAAAGGTTTTACATAAAATGGTCGTCTAAGAACCAAATTAATATTGTATCTTGTGGGACTACTGTATTAACAGTGAACAGTGGTGACTGTGGGAAAGTTACTATTGGGAAACATCATACTTTATTTTCTCTATCTACTGTTAACATAACCGTGGATTTTCATATTTTCATTTTAGGATGAACTACAAGTGGGCACCATCTTTAAAGTTCAGGTTTCCTGGTCGTGTACACAGGTGTTCAAGCCATGGCATTTATCCTCAATACATATGAAGCACACAGTGACAAATCAGGAGATGTGGCTCAGTTTTTATTGTTGGATGAGGCCTAATGAGGATAGATGTGTGGAAATCCCTGCACTGTATCCATATAAGGATCCCCTCCCAAGTAAATATTGGCTTTTTCATCTTTTTATTGCACATCCATTTGGTGTAAAAATGCTTGTATTGAAAATATGCATGATTATAATTTCCAGTGGTGAAATACACAATTTCTTTGCATACTGGGGATCAAATGGTTGGAAGGAGCACCGGCCGAATGTACATCTACATTGAAGGAGAACATGGAGACACAGGAAAAAGGATTCTATATGTGTCTGACAATGATATAATTTCTTTTACTGAAAAACAGGTAAATCGTCAGGTTTTCTGTATAAAAATCTAATTCTAACAGTTGTCACAGAGGGGGGTCTTTCACTGTGGGTGCTTCACTATGAGCTGGAACAGAGAGCCATTCACACCTGTGGTTTGAGCTGTGGACTATTCACATATCAATTACATGTATTACTGCAACATTTATAACATACACTACATTTCACAATGAAAAAACTACATGTGCTCCAGATTTTGGTTCCTTATTTTGAAGTTAATGGCTTAATGATAAGGTTCTGACATGTCTGCTTTTATAAATACACAGTCAAGTCAAATTATTATGACCCCAGAGTAACCAGCATATGCAGCCTGGTCAGCAGCTAGACATTTCTTCTGATGCAAGGGTGATCATTCACCTGCTTTGAAGCCATATGTGCAATAGGGTTCACTGTTGTTTTAGACCAACGTTTGGTTGTCCCCTAGTTCATTTTGGTGCTGAGCTACTCCACCGCAGTGTATTGGTCCACCCTCGTGCAACTTTGTAGCTGACGTTCACCTTCCACATCAATGGTGCATGGTACTGTGCAGTTTCCATGTCAGTTATTCACAATGGTGCCATTTGTTCACTCACGATACACTTTCACCACAGCAGCATGCAAACAGTTTGCAAACTGTGCAGTTTCAGAAATACTTCGACAATAATGATCTCTTTTTGGAACTCTGATAAATCAGGTTCTTCTGACAGCAGCAAGGGATATGTTTGCAGACAGCCTATCACACACCTTACATAGCCATCAAGCCAGCTCACCACACGTGTTCCTTCATGAGCTACTGCTATGAGTGGGTGGAAAGGGGGGAGGGGGGTGGCAGTCCCAGGCAGCATTATTTTTGACTGCCCTACACATTGCCAAGTCTCCTGGACCACGGAAGAGTTGGCCAATGAGCGTCATAAATGTATGGCACTCAGATGGTGGAGACTTTTAGGGTGATATGTATGTATTTTGGCACCCAGACAGAAATATTTTTGCACGCATTAGTAGTGTACAATGCACCTGAATTTATGAACTTGTTCTACTGCAGGTCATACAGTTTGCCGCTTTTTAGCTCCAAAACGACAAATCAAGCTCAGGTAAACCAACTTTAACTTGGTCTGCCTGTTCCAGCAGTAATAAGCCCAGTTTTGCCGTCCTCCCGTCATAAATGTGCAGAATCACATGGCTGCGGTGCGACACTCTTCCAGAATGGCCCCCGATCTCAGGTGTATTACAAAGTGCCGCGGGTGCTCCATAATGTGCCTAATTTTGGAGTGCTCCTGCTCATACATCTGGAGAACAGGGCTGCGCCAGATTTTTGGCTGAAAGAACACCAGAATACTGGCACAGCCCCATACATACATGTTGCCTTTAGTGTCAATTATGATTTAACAGTCCTAACAGTTATGCGCTTAGGTTTGGCATCAAACATTCATAAAAATGTCTAATTATAGGAATTATGTGGTGCGATGCGCCCGCAGAATGTCCCAAATCTTTGGCGCATTACAAAATGTTGGGGCCGATGCTGATTGCGCAAGAGATTGTAGTGCGATTGCTCATACATCTATAGAACAGGACTACAACAGATTTTTGGTGCAAAGTGCGCCAGAAAACTGGCGCAGCCCCATTCATACATGTCACCCATAGTATTCGCTCAGTAGCAGTGAAAACATTTTTTTGTTGTGCTTCGAAAGCTGATGCATAGTAATGTAAGAAAATCTAGTCAAATGAATCTTTCCGGCTTACACAACACTCTACACAACACAACTACTATTTGAAAGCCACAGACAAAGTAATGCTGTTTGTAATGCCTTAAATGAAGATGAGATAGCAAGTTGCATACATTGGGATATAAACGACTAGGTGTTACTAGATAGTAAACATTCACAGGCAAGGTAAACAAGCAAGGGAGATAATCCTTAAAGGGGTTGTCTCGTTTCAGCAATTGGCCTCCTTCTATGCTGGTTGCCAAGCAGAGCTTGTGAAATGGTGGGGCGTGTTCTCCTCCCAGCAGGGAGTTTCTCTCTCTGCAGACATGCCCCCAAAGTGTTCACCTGATGATTCATTCTGTGTGAACTGGGGGAAGGGGGAGGTTCTCATCTGTCATTGCAATCATTGGAAGTGAAAAGCTAAGTGGAACTCGATAGTTTATATCTAAATTTCTTGCTCTCTCTATATACTTTGTAACTAGAATGGCATTTGACATTCAAGACTCTGGGACAGATAGGTGATTTTTCTTTCTATGTCACTCTCTCACACAGTGCAATATACTGCAGGTTATTACCTATGACTTCTATAGATCTGCAGAACAAAACTATACACTTTATCTGTTTGTGTTTACATGGGACTGCACATCTGTCTCACAAGTTGTTAACGTGCGACCTTGCATCTGTCTCACAAAAGTTATTTTGCATGGGACTGCACAGTACAGCTGTGTTCTCCCTGTATGTAATTTGTGTGGGACTGCACATCTTACATGGGACTGCACAGTACAGCTGTGTTCTCTCTGTTTGTGATTTACGTGGGACTGCAGT
Source organism: Phyllomedusa bahiana (assembly GCA_025379985.1). Classification (NCBI taxonomy): domain Eukaryota; kingdom Metazoa; phylum Chordata; class Amphibia; order Anura; family Hylidae; genus Phyllomedusa; species Phyllomedusa bahiana. The sequence continues at coordinate 22,466 of JAODAL010052903.1, forward strand.
TTTGTGTCACAAAATTCTCTCTATCTCTCTCTTCCCCTCCCTCTATCACTCTCTCTCTCCTTGTACACTCATCTCCGTCTGTGCGTTCCCATCCGCAACCTGTTCACTGCATCCACATAGCCTGCGCATTCTCGTACGCGACCTTGGCGGGACATACCACTCAGCCAACACCCAGTAATACATTAGCGGGGCGTAACCCGAACTGGGCTCAAACACGGTTGCTAAGCACTGTGGCAGACCGACCTTAGGCGGTCGTATGGTACTGCCACTAGATGCCGTACGTGCCACCGAGGGCATGGTCTCGGTGGGGGAAGCCAGGTGTTGTCGGTCAGCAACATTAGGTTGCTGACACTGAAATGTAGTATGGCTGATGTCCAGCCATTTTGGGTTGGTTTTCCCGGAACAGCTGCAGTTGGGTGGGTGGCTTTTCCCACGTTCCCATCTTCCAGCTCCAGGATTTACCAGGCCTATAAAAAGCCTGTCTCGGCAGGTGATCAGGGGGCGTGGTCTGCTACCTGGATGGGGAAGCAGCAGAGCGGACGAGAGAGCTCTGGCACCCCAGAGGTTTAGGAGAAGCCAGAACCCAGCAGGAAGCTGGGTAAGAGTTATGTGTTTGAAGTGCTTCGACCACGCGTTAGAAAGGGACATGTTATGTTCAGTAAGTGGCTAGACAGCCTAGATGTTTATTAGTGTTTTGTGCTGTAACCCAAACCTGTGTTGAAAGAGTAAAGCTGGCTGAGGCCAGGTTTAAACTGGAATACTGCAGTCGGAGTGCCATCCGTTTAACTAGAGCGGCGATACCCCCAGGACAGCCCAGGAGGGCGTCCGAACGCAAGTGAGGCCCTACAGCACATATAAAGCAGCCCGTTCTCTTAAACCATAGCACTTTGCTACTGGTAACCAAGGACATACATGCATAGATTTTTGGTCCCCTCATTTTAAACTATGATCTTTGTAGTGAGACAATCCCTTTAAAGGGACATTGCCATCAATTTTTTTTTCACATATTGATAAGCAATATGCAACTATTATATGGATCTTTATTTTAATTGGTTGTTTATTCATATAATTTTTTAAAGTTCCCCTATGTGCATTACTCCCCCTGACTTCCCTTCTGTGAGCTCTGAATCCACAGCATTGAGAGGATTGCGTGATGGACCTTCTTTCTGTTCAGCTCTGGCCTGAGAAATGTACACATTATTATCAACAATAACCAGGTAATTGTGAAAAAACTCCCCCCTCTGTAGTGAAAAAAAATTACCCTTTTTTTCCTTTCATGTATTGCTCATGGTCTAGTATAATCTTATCTAGGTCTGTGGATTGTGATCCCGCATACACTGACTGTCAGCACTGATTGGACAATGTTAGACTTTGCAGGAATACCAACTTCCCCCCACTTGGTAACACCAAGCTGACAGATTCAGTAATACAGAATTGTTATTTCAGAGAAAAGTTTGTAGTAAAACAAACATATCGTAAATAGCAATCTGTACTCTTTGTTACATTTGTGTTTCCTTTAGTTTTGTTGCCCTGTTGTTCCCCTATTTGTATGTGAATCAGCTTGGCCACTTAACTGGTGGACCACTGTACATGTTAGTGGCACCAAAGTCTTCTAGTGTTATTTGGCACCGTTAAACATAGTCTCTTAACTGCCAGCTTACAGGAGGGAGCTTGATTATTAGTACTAGCAACAGTTGTGATGCGCAATGAGGCCATGGAATGACTGAGTAAAGTGCGGAGCAAGAATAACTAAGTGCAGCTGTAGTTAGAAAAACTAAGGGGCTGAAGAAGAAGCACAGAAATGTAAAAAAAACAAAGTGGAACTAAGGACCAGAGTAAACTCCATGAGAGATGCAAAGGTTGGGGGACCTGGAAAGCCTGACAGATGCTGTGCAGCAACAAGAGGCACAGAGCAATGGTAAAGGATAGCCTCTCAGAGAATAATAGAATTATTGTCTGGTAGTTAACAGTCACTTTAGCACAATGTAAGTTTGGAAGATCCCATAGTGTGCATCCAGGTTCCCACCACAGGTGTAAGAAACATTTCGGAAAGTCAAGCCACAGTTGGAAAGAAATAAAAGCACCTGTAAAATGTTCTGCAAAGTCACCACTTGGAGACATCTGGCAAGGTACCATCATATGAAGGGGGATAGAATTCTGGCCAAGTGTATTAGTAGCAGAATTTCAGAACTAAAAATGTATGAAAGTAGTGGGGGCCAGTCAATCTTCATGCAGTCAGACTGAGTAACCTGAGACAACTGGCTACCTTGTGACACCAGGTTCTGTCTGATCATTAGCCTTAGGATATTGTCTGGGATAAGGTAAACCAGACTTCCTTCGACCAGAATTCTGGAGACCATAAGCTCCAGTGAGAATACATACATTAGACTGAAATTCCATTGAATGTAAAAGATCTGACAATCTCAGTAAGGCACACAGACTAAAGGATAAGGAACCCTCTGCATCCATCCTCCGAAAGGCCTGAAATAGTTAAGCTCGAGGTTACCCTCAAAGAAATCATGGTCTTATAATGTAAGACCCTGAGAATTAACTGTATAGTAATCAGTAGTTCAAACTCCTGCATCTGATTCAGGAAGACTGGCTTGAAGAGTGGGGCTTATTTCATCTAGTGAATGCTGCCAGTAGGTGGCTAAGCTTTGTAAGTGAAGTTTAGTCCTTTCAAAAGATGACGCCAGCTTAAAGGAAACTGCACAGACAAGTGGACCTGGCTGCCATTGGATTTCTTCTGTGACCAGTGTGCAAAATTAGCAGCCAGATCTATAGCTCTCTTTACTGCCAGGCACAGGGCTTGCGTGGTTAAACTGTGGCAAGCAAATAGTGTGTCTACAAAGATACCACAGAGTTCTGGTCATGGTTTTTTGGTTCTCAACTCAAAAACCTGTTTAATAAAGACAAGTTCCCCACAACCCTGTCTGATGGAAGAAATAACAGCGTGGATCTGTCCCTCCTAAATTTCATTGATTTCCCTCTTAATTTTCATTCCTCTATATCAGAAGGCTAAGCCTAAGGTCAGAGACACACCAGCAATTACACTTTTGAAAAACTTTTAGCAATCCGTGATGGTTGTGACCAGAATTTTCAAATATCATGGGATGCCCTAACTTCGACTGAGAACTGACATGACAGAACACCTCCATCCTCCTCCCTTCCCAGTGTTCCTATTTTACCCCCGT
>JAODAL010052904.1:0-25659 GCA_025379985.1 Phyllomedusa bahiana
CTTTCTTGACACTAAGTTTGCAAACCTCTAGAACTCATTTCATTGTAACAGGCTTAGTTATGAATAGCAGAGCTGATCTGTCAATCACTGCTATAGAACCACACACAGCCTAAGTAGAAAGTGCAAGTCAGAAACTTCCATGTAAAACAGGATGGTGAGACATGCGCAAAAAAGGCGCAACACTCCAAGAGCCTTTCAAAGTATGTGTCCTGCAGCAACTAATAACAGCACCCATTGAAAGATCCAGGAGGACGGACCATGCACACGTAAGGTATCCTATGTGGAAGGTATCCCCTTGAACACAGAAATGCTTTGTGGTGGACAACGAAAATCAGCAGTCTCCAAGCTGATAGTAAACTTCCCTTTGTTCACATATAACATAAAGGACAACACCTAAAATCTTTGACAGGTCCATGTACCAACACAATTGTACTGGGGACCTGACAAAGTGCTGGATTGTGGAAATAGGATCCCTTAGATGTCCATGTATAATTTTTTTACATGATGTAGATTTACAATCGCCTTTGAAAACCATTGAATTTTTGATTCATGCATTTTCCTGTGTCAGAATGTGCATTTAAATGGGTTGTCTCACTACAAGGATTACTTTTTATGTTAAAGATCTTGCAAAAACAAGTCAGTTTGCATTATATGTCCATTAACAGTGTCCTGCCTATTCCTAAATATCCCCTCTTGAATGGACTGAATCAGCATCTCAGGTCGCTATAGCTACAGACCTGTATGATCTCTCATGATAGGCTGCCAGCACAGGTTGCTATAGCTAAAAACCTGGCTTCTACTGCAGCCTAGTAGAAGCCAGTAAACACGCCCCTGAATTCAAAATGAAACCAAGAAAACAGGACTGAGTTAAGATGCATCAATGTAGTCAGACAACCCCTTTAATTATTGAACATAACTGTAGACTTGCTGGTAGCAGCCAATTTACATAGAATAGTATGTGTATGTATATAATCCCATCAGCTTCTGAGAGATATTGACACACCTGAGATTTTTTCAAATAACAATACTAATCTTTTGGTTTCTGTTTGGTGTTCTTATTGTACATAATTAATATTTTCTAAACGGACTTTCCGTGGATTGAAATACATTTTCATTTCTATAGCTATTATGCATAACATGATTTGAATGAAGCACTGGGCTGAGTTGGGTAATCTGCATTATTCATGTGACATGGATAATATTAGCCTCCCCAGGTTCCCGGCATACTTTACTAACATTAAGATAAAATAGTGTAAGAATAGCAGGCTGTAAACCTAATGCAGATATTACTCCATCTGTTTAACGCAGTCAGTGCTAATCAGATGACTTCCATTTCTAGACGTAGCATATGGGAATAGCAGGATATAATGGGATTATTAAAAATCCCAGACTATACAGTTGAGTAAGGTTACGTTATCCATTTAAAAAGGAGCCATTGAACTTGAATTTAAGATATGTGATATATATGTTCAGCAGCCTATTGTGTAATTTAATATTTGCAGCTCTTAGCAACCAGTGCATATTGTTTTGCAAGGGAATAAAATGAAGACATATAATAGATACTAGGGTAGAGTTAACCATACTTGATAAAGAATTCCATAACGTGGCAAGAAAGCTACAGGCAATTTTAGAACTCACAGTTGTGTGATCTTGATGATTAAAAAAAAAACTACAATAGACCTTACACACATTACATTGAATTACACACGGGATGGTGTGTAATATAACGTAATGCCAAAAAGAGGGTGTCAGAAGAATTACATGCTGCATTTATAAAGGGTAATATCTCTTATTGAGAAGAAACATAATTAGAGATATCACTCTTTCTGAGCCACTCTTCGCTTCTCACCCAGCCAGTAAGCTCTGCATCAATGAGCGTCAAAACCCTGAAACAGCTACCCTGTTTCCTCGAAAAAAAGACACCCCCCGAAAATAAGACCTAGTGCATTTTTATTATGCAAATTCAGATTTGGCAGCTTGAAGTTTGTGATTAATAAGCTACAGTAATATTAATACATGTTGATTTTTTGTTCATCAATAAATGTGAATTCTTGTTCATGGAAAAATAAGAAATCCACTTAAAAATAAATCTTAACTCATAAAAGCAAAAATTAATATAAGACACGGTCTTATTTTTGGGGAAACAGGGTGTCAGGAAAAAGCCCACCCCACCGGCCCACTCGAGGGTCGACGGCCTGGCTTGGGGTGTATCGTGATGTTGCGCTGCCCCCTAGGGGTACACAAGGTCAGCCAGATACTGTTCCACCGTTAACCCCTGTCCACACGGGCACAGGGAGACCCAGGGAGGACGAGAGAAAACACTCCTCACCAACGACCCTGAACGGCTGAAAGAGATTTGTTTACCCACACTGGTTAAACAAAAATCTGCCAGTCTAATAGGCTGCCACCAGTTTCTAGTTTAGTTATAAGACCGATCCATTACCAACTTTTAACAAGGCCAGGAACCAGCCTTGGGATAGCTATATATTATAGACTGAGTAATAGGCGTGTGAGGCAGATGATCAAGACAGATTCAATCAGATTAAAGTTTATAGATTTATTTCACCTTGGAGGGCACACTAGACAAATAATATGTACGGAATGATAATATTATACAGATTAGAGTCAAAGGTGCAAATATAAGTATGGGTTACAGACCGAGGCAGTAAAATGTGTCCAGTTACCTGAGATTGGCTTGGTTCTGGGCACACATGAGGGGACTGATGTGGCCTTGGTTAGGTGTGGATGCTTCTGGACTGATGTCAGGTACCCCCCTCTCCTGAATTCAACAACAGGCCCACATGAGGTCCCTGCTTACATCTGTGATGGGACAGCCCACGTGGCAGCCCTCTACACTCCCCCACACACCCTGGGACGGTTTACAAACTCCTCCCACTCTGGCCATGCCATTTCTGACAGAAAAACCAGTGGCAGCATCAGAACTGGTTGGGCCTACACTACGCCCTGATACCAGAAACCCCTATCCTAAGTGCTACCTGTGAAGAAAACAGCCTAGTCCACCGGCCCACTCGAGGGATGACGGCCTGACTTGGGGTGTATCGTGATGTTGTGCTGCCCTCTAGGGGGTGCACAAGGTCAGCCAGATACTGTTCCACTGTTAACCCCTGTCCACACAGGCACAGGGAGAACCAGGGAGGACGAGAGAACACTTTCTTCATCCAGAATCCTGAACGGCTGCCACCAGTTTCTAGTTTAGTTATAAGACCGATCCGTGACCGACTTATAACAAGGCCGAAACCAGCCTTGGGGTAGCTATATATTATAGACCGAGTAATAGGCGTGTGAGGCCGATGATCAAGACAGACTAACTCAGATTAAAGTTTATAGATTTAATTAGCCTTGGAGGGCACACTAGACAAATATATACAAAAGGATAATAATATACAGGTAAGAGTCAGAGGTGCACATACAATTCTGGGTTACAGACAAAAGGCAGTTCAAATGGGTCAAGTTACCTTTTGGTTGGCTTGGTTCTGGGCTCACATGGGGGGGCTTATGTGGCCTGGCTGCTGTGTATGGATGCTCCTGGAAATGCTCTTAGGTACCCCCCCTCCTGGATCAACGGTAGAGCCAACCTGGGCTCCTGCTTATATCTGTGAGGGGACAGCCCATGTGGCAGCCCCCTTGCACGCCCCCACACACCCCTGGGACGGTCTATGAACTCCTCCCACTCAGGTCAGGCAGTTTCTGATACAAACACAAAAATGGACTATAACACGGCGGGGCATTGGCACAGAACCGAGCCGGTAGCACCATCAGAACCGGCTGGACCTACCCTACGCACGGGTACCAGACATCCCTATCTTATGGACTCACTGGGTCCAGTTCTGGATATCTCAGTCCCCCTGCGCCCCAGAAACCCGGGTGGTGGTGGTGGTGTGTGCGGGAGTTTCCATGTTTTGAGATATGAACTCGCCATGGACCAGTTAAAGCTCGGTCGCCTATAAATCGATATGAAATATCGGAGACGTGTCGGCTAGGTGCCTTTTGTTCCAGTCTTTGAAGCTGGGGGTTTGAGCTAATTAAGTTGCATGAGGATCCTTTCATGGGTTGACCCCATGCTATGGTGGCTTCCTATAGAAAGGCATTTACAATGGGCTTGCTTAATGTGCAAATTGAGCTTTCCTGGGGACTGGGGCCATCTGTGAAGTCTGACTAGATACGAAGTTGGAGATGGAGTAATTTTTTGAGTTAATTCTTGCTCACACTCCCTAAGTCCAGTTCTCGATTTCTCAGTCCCCCTGCATCGTGCGAATGTGGGAGTGGTGGCTATGTGTACGGCGAGTTCCATATTTTAAGAGATGCAACCGCAATAGATCAGTTATGAACAGATCGCCTATAAATCTTAATGAAATATCAAGGCCGCTGCGGCTAGGAGCTTTTTTGGTCAAGTCTTTGAAGCTGGGGGTTTGAGCTAATTAAGTTGCATGAGGATCCTTTCATGGGTTGACCTCCTGCTGTGGTGGCTTCCTATGGAGGGCATTTACAATGGGCTTGAGCTGGGCTGATTAATGTGTTAATTGGGGGTTTCCTGGGGGCCATTTGTGAAATCTGACCAGATACGAAGTTGGAGATGAAGTCATTTTTTGAGTGAATTTTCCTCAAACAGGGTATATGCAGAGGAGCGATACTGGCTTGGCATGAATCTTTTTCTAAGACTTGTTGAGTCACAAACTAATTGAAGATAGCTACATCCAACAGAGGGCGCTGGAGCGTTCATCTCTTCCCATAATGCCTTTGTTATATACTGCATTTATAGTAAAGAGCAAAGTCCCTCAACATCCATAACAGGGAATAGATGTAGTTTTTCACTATATAATTGAAGAAAAAAATGTTTATGTGTGTTCTCATCATAATGCATGATATTTACAGATCAAGGACTGTTCAATTTGACAGACATGCAATAATAGCCTTAATTTTATAGCAGCAACATATACAGCAGACTTTTTTTTATTAAGAATTGACCACGAGGCAAAATAACATCAAAACAAATGAACTATCAATAAGGCAGAAAAGTCCTCTATACAGTAGTGGTATAGATATTTTTACAAAGCTTCTCTTTGCATGTGTTCTCAGTACTGGATTACAGGCTCCACCATAACATTCCTTGTACTCCTTCACCTGTCATTTCATATTCACTGTTGATAAAGGTCCTAAGTGGACTGAAATGTCCAGAAAAAATTGTATTTGGGATGCTATGTGAACAGGAATATACTATCTTTTTGACAAAAGGATATGTGCATCTGAAATGTTCTCTCATTGAAACAAGAGTTATTTTTATGATAACTAGACTTTGGAGTTTTGAAAATTGAAGGAGGTGCCATTGAACATTTTTACATTTGAATTACAGTGAGGACACACGTAGGGTGTGCCCAAGGACCTCCACCACCTTGAAGAGTTATGGTATGTTCACATGCGTGTTTAATACGTTTTTGGATACGTTTTTAGATGCGTGTTTGGATCCGTTTCTCGGACCCTAAACCGACCCAAACACGCATCAAACAATGTGCAGTGGGATTTACATTGCTTTCAATGTAAAACACAATCGGTGTTCAGACGAGTGATCGCTGATGCGTGTTTACATACATCTTTCTGATGCGTCTTTCTGATCCATTTAAAGAATTGACAAGTCAATTCTTGATCTCTTTAATGCAAAAACGCATCCAAACACGCACCTCTGTGTTGGATTCTTTTTGGATGCGATTTACGCAGTACTTTTGAATGCGTTTTACGAATCCAAAGCAGATCCAACACGCCATGTGAACATACCCTTAGAAGGCCTCCAGTAGCCCCCCAGTCCTGCGCAGGCCGGATCTCCAGAACAATTCACCAGTGGTTTTCTTTGGCTTTGTGCTCCACCATTAACCTTGTAGCCCTTGTGCAAAAGTTAGGCTGTAATCTTTTTTAATAACAGCTCTTACTTCTTAATTTATCTAGGAGGGCTAGCCGTTCAGAGGTTTGCTGTGGGGCCCAGCTATTGCTAGTTAGGCATGTGCACACTACTCAATTTTTGGGACAATCACCTCTATAGCAGAGCAGAGGCTGAGAGTTAAACACACCAGTGTAGCCATTAAAGAGGGCCAAACAGAGTTGTCCAACCTTGTCCCATTGATTGCAAATAGTGAATGGGGATTTACCAATGTTCAAAGCCACGCATGACATTAGGGGAGTTGCTGCTCGGGTTTCAATATATATGGCGTAACCGGTTAAGTCTATCTACAATGTAGAAACTGGTGCTCAAGGATGAGTGTCTGTTTGAATAGTTGCCTGTAATGTTTTCTTTTGTTTTCCCTGTTTTGTTAGTAAAGAGTCAAATAATCTGAGTTTCCTAAACTTTCCTAGTCTGGATTTTACCGACACAGCTGGTATTACTGTGTGTATTGTATCTTCTGCATTGATTGCTTGATATTCCATGTTTTCCAGGATATTTCTTATGTTTACTATCTGACTTGGATTATTGATTGTATTATACTTGACTTCATTCGCATTTGTGCCTCGCTTATGATACTTTCATTGTAAGTGATTCTATGATGCAACTGTTTCTTTTTGCATGTATTATTTCCTTTTTTCATGTGCAATTGGTGCTTCGTTTATTGCAACGGCAAAAATAAACACTATTTAAAAAAAAAAAAAAAAAAAAAAAAAGTGGGCCAAACACATTGGCATTCACCTCTCAAATATATGTGGTTTAGATTGAGAGTCCAGGTTTTGTCCCAGACCACTACCCAACCATTATCAGGCCCCTGTGTACATTTAGGACCCATTTTACTGTACAGTAATTCCACTGAAAACACAACTTTGGTTGTGTTTTCACATGCTACATCAGAGAACTTGATTGAAAGTGCATACATAAGATGAAACCTAGAAGACATCACCTCAGCAAGTGGTCACACATCACATGAAGCGGATGAAAAAAAACAATTTCATGAATGGGTGGTTGTTGGCAACAGTAGATAACACAAAATCAGCAGACAATGGAGTAATGGCATCCAAGCATGATTCACCAAGTATGAGGAAGGAAGAACAGTCAAGACAGGCTGCATTAAAAGGTAGGTTCAGAAGCATTTGGACTCGGGCCTATGAATAGGAACAATGTATTTTACCTGATATTGTTCGAGTTGGGCTGTATATAATATATTTTCCAGCCAGGTCACATATACATGTACATACACAAAACATTAATGAGCTCTTTTATTGAGTACCACAATCTTCTCCTAACATGTCTTATAAGTACAACTCAGCAACTAATATCTACTGGTAAATATATGCATGGGCGTAACTATAGCCATAGCGATAGCTATGGAGTCCAGAGGTTGAGGAGGCCTACTTGAGTACAAAAACATAGGGCCTCATTTATGAAAACTGTCTAAGTGCAAGACAGTTCTTTTTCCCATTGCAACCGATCAGAGCTCAGCTTAAATTTTTCCAGAGCAGCAAAAGATATGTAAGCTGAGTTCTGATTGGTTGTTATGGGCAACAAAGACAGTCTCAAGCGTGGATAGTTTTCATAAATGAGGTCCATTGTTCCTTTTCATAGGGAACAAGTAGTTGGTGGTTTTTTTTGCTCTCCAGCACTACTATTTGAGTCACCTGATATGTAGCAGTAATATTTATACCTTTAATCGTTGCTACTTCTGCTGTTGTTTTACGTTATTGTCATTAAGAGGAGGGGGCCCCATCTCATTTTACTATTGTGCTCTATGCATTTTAGTTACATCGCTGAATATATGTATGCATGGCCAGGATGAGCGCCACTTCATCCCAGGCAGAAAATGGGGAGCAAAGAGGTATGAAGTGGGCTGAATTTTCCATAGACAGGCGCTATATGCCTTATTTGCCTAAGGTACCAGAATACCTTGTCCCAGTCCTGTATGTAGGTTTGGTGTATACATGTACATACACCTGCATAAACATACATCTCCACACAATTATAACTAGAGAGTTAATCTCTTCTTCTTGGATTTACTACTGTGAATTTTTGTGAGTCTTTGAATCTGTAAAATCCACATTTTCATCTCTACTGATAACCAGTACATATGCTAAACATCCTTTCTGTTACATACTGACAAGCACCTGACCAGAGAACATTTTTTGTATTCAAATGTTATTCAAAACAAAGGATAATGACATTGTGTGTGTGTATTTTCTCCTAGCTGGTGTTACCTTCACTTCCAGCAAGAACCCAGTTTTTGGGAAGCTGGATGACAACCAGTTTGACTCTCAGCACAGCTGGCTTCCTATTTTTACAAACTCCTAAACGGCAATTCTGCCTTGTTCTAGAATGATAACGTTCTCAATATAGCTGTATAATTTACCACATTTGCGGTTTAGTCAGAAACTCCTCTTGGGAGCTGTGATGATGTTATTTTTGGAAAATTTTGTTGGCTGAAATTTTTAAACACCTTACAGATGATTACACATTAACTAGAGTTGTAGCCTCCAAACATATTTAGAATCCCCTTATACTGTTAGCACAGCATACTTCCGTTGCCTTTACCTACATATCTGTAAATCATTCCAAAACAGATTAGAAATGAAAGCATTCTGCTGAAGTGGTAGACAAGAAAACACTTGTACTGTGATGAGACCCAGTTATTTTAAGCAGACTTTATGATGATTACATTTTAACTTATATACAGCTCTGGAAAAAATTAAGAGACCACTGCAAAATTTTCAGTTTCTCTGATTTTTCTCTTCAATGGTATGATTTTTGAGAAAAATATACATTGTTATTTTATTATATAAACTACTGACAACATATCTCTGAAATTCAAAGCAAAAAAATTTGTATTTATTTGCAGTAAATGAGAAATCTTCAAAACAAAAAGAAGCAGCGCCGTCAGACCTCAAATATTGCAAGGAAAACAAGTTCATATTTCTTTAGAAACAATAAGACTAATGTTTTAAGTCAGGAAGAGTTTTCTTTTCAACTCCTTTGGCATGGTAAAAGTTATGTTTTCTTTCAAATTCCTTTTGGCCTATTCCTAGCATTTGTTTTGCCATCCAGCTTGTCCTATTGCAAGAGGATTGTGAAGACCACAGCAGTGTTTTTTATACTTTCCTGCATTAAATAAGATTTGGTTCAGGTGATCACCTAATCAGAAGTACATTAAATAGAATGAGGTGGACTTTGGTAGGAATTCAACTGAATGGCAGTCAGACATATAGAGATGCTGATTTTTAGAAAACTATGCAGTGGTCTCTAAATTTTTTCCAGAGCTGTATATACAAATATAGCAGAGTTTAGAATGACTGTGAAATCCAAGCTTTCTGTCTTATGTGCTCTTATCTAACAACAAAGGTCATTAAAAGCACTGAAAAAGTTGAGATAACATTTCGTGCCATGATACATTGGTGCAATATCTGTCAAGTTTAGTTTTGCTACATATGTACCTTTGGCTGGCAATATACATAAGCATACACTGATTACAACTTATTTCAGTAAGGAAAATGGAACAAGTTACTCACAGACACGTCTCTTCTTTTTAAATCGCTTTGATTAGTTATTAGTTTTGACAAAACTATTAGATGAGGTATGCCTTTTTTTAGCTTTCTGAAAAATTTATATTTACTGACTTACAGAGCACAGAGGCCCCAACATCATGCAAGTCTACAAACTACTGACTGAGAGGTGAGCACAATATTTGAAGTAACTTGTTACCTATTTCATGCTGCCTGAACCACAGGCTACCTCGTTGCAGTAAAGTGTGTTTTACTCTGAAATGCTGTGGGGTTTCAGGAAAAAAAACATTCCTGTAATAAAATGGTTAACGAGAGATGCTGATGGGGAGTGTTTATTTAAATAAAATATTTTGTGTGTTTTTTACTGTTTCAATCTTGTGTTAGTATACTTAAAAGGGTTTTGGCATCAAAGACATCGATCATCTATCAACAGAAAAGTAAGTCATAAATGATTGCTTGGGGTCCCACCATGGGAAGGAAGGAAGTCCAAACATGCATGCTGCTGCTCCATGTAAAGTCTAAGGACTGATGGAGATAGCCCAGTACAGCGCTCATCTCTCCATCAGTCTTTTGACTTTAAATAGGGCAGCAATGTGCATGCTCGACCATTGCTTTGTTCAAAGACTTCTTCACTGTGTCAGTGCAGAAAAGAAGGACATGGGTCTCCCTCTTAGTGGTTCATAAGGATCCCAGCAGTATAACCCCCAATGATCAGATCCTATGGATAGATGAGAAATGTTTATGGTGGAATAACCTCCTTAAACTCTTACTCTCCTCCCCTGACTGCAGCTATCTCATGCTTCTCCTTGGCCCACTCAGCTTAACTGATAGGCCTCCTCCTATACCAAACTGCGGATAGAGCGGTCATTTAAGCTGAACAGTGCAGGAAGAGGCCACACATTCTATAACAGATTGGTTTACAAACGTTTTCATTTTTTCTCATGTTCATTGGGTGGATTCTGTGGATATTTGGAGGAAGACCAGGACACAGACTTGTTGGCTGCATTAGCAGACTAAGCCCTTGTACTAGAAGCGGCGAGGAAGACGGGCAACTCTTGACTTCTAGACATAAAGGCAAATTATGCAATCCGATGAGATATTGACAGTGTCGGACTGGGCTGCATGAGGCCGACCAGTGGAGTTGATTGTTTGTGCTCAGTCTACAGCTGTTGTACATGACTGTACATACTGGCATAACTCTTGCACTGTGCCTCTGTTTCCAAACCTTTTGGACCAGAAAGATCATTTGGGGATTCTTAACCTTCCTAACTGAGCAGGTTTGTCCTGGATATACTCTTAGACTACTCATGTCTATAGAGACCAACTCTAGTGAACTGTTCCAGTTAAAGTCTAAAAGAGAGATCATTTGGTTGATGTTCCCATGAGATGGAACTTTGACTATACATGGATCAGCAGATCTGAAAGCTTGCTGTTCTCCAACTCAATTGCTGGAAGTCACTACTAGTAGGAAAGTAACCTTTCAAGACAGGTATTGAACGCAATCTTCCTTTATGACTAAAGGAAGATTACTGGCTGCAATATCTGAGGTTTTTAACCTGGAGGCTGCCCTAAAGAATCTTTTCAATAGATGATTCAGGCCATATTGTTAATCTTCAATGTAGAAGGGCCACAGCTCATATCAAAGACCTTGTTGGACAAACTCCATGCATTTCAATGTTAAGGTAACCAGAGGAGGAATATTTTAATACCTTCTATAAGTATACCAATCTAAAATATAGCTCTAACTTCAAGTAGATTGCATTAGGAGATGGACCTCTGTATTGGTGCAACGTATCTATTAGACTTTAATATAAACTCAGAGACTTTAATAACATACTGTACATCAACCTCCCGGTCCTAGCACCATGCTAAGAAGGTTACAGCACATAAGGCAAGCCTATGGTGCCTGATTGTGCTTGAGGAAGGACATCCACTTGGGCTTCAGAACCTAAGTTGTAGATAAGGTCCCACCTTTCAGGGTCCACAAAACCATGTTGTACCATAGCCTTCCCTGCTTCAGAGTGACTGGGATATTAATAGCATGGAGGTCCCATCTACCTCCATGCTATTGGTTTCATACCGTGGAGGTTGGAGCACTTCTGTCTGTGACAATAGGTCTTGTCTAAGGGGTAATACCCAATACTAGCACTCATCCTCATCAACTGAGAGAACCATGTTCTCTTGGGCCAGAATGGAATTATGGAAATGAAGAAGGTCTTATCCTTTCAGGCTTTGTATATCACTCTTTGTATTATAGCTAGTGGAGGAAACACTAAACACTGAAAAAGAATTGCTTACATGCATGGTACTGATGGATGTAAAAGTGGCCATACTTATAGAAAATTGTTGGTTCTCACATAATCCAGCGTGTGTAGAGACTGTCTGAAGAAAGGAGGATAAGGCATATTGGATTTCAACAGTCCAATTATTTGTTTTACAGAGAGATAAGTAGTGTCACGAGATGTCTTGTAGTCATTTTTATCTATAGATATAACTGTACATGTGCATATAGGATGCCCTTATATTTTACTGTATGAAGACATTTCTGACAGTGGCTCTACACCTGATCCAGTGCTGGTCAATCAATATAGCTGTGGTCTAGGATATTGGTCAGCTATATACTGTGTGTCATATGCAGTACAATGAATTAAACTGTATGCACAATTCTATTACATAATATGAATGCATCAGTCAGACATCCTAATGGAAACATTGCATAACATCTATCATTGCTCTTGTCTATGTTACTTATTCTATCGGCTGAAGGAAATTGATTTTCTGCTGCTGACATACAAGTTGACATTGTTATTTTTATGTATATGTGGAGTTTACAGATGAGAGACTTTACTAGAAATGATTTCCTCCTATTTACAAACGAATGCTAAGGAAGTAATTGAAATCAATACTACAAGCTTTCCTCTATTTTCCTTTCCGCTATCGGACACAACTTGACCCTGCCTTTCACAAACATCCTGCCCTTCACAGCATGTTACCTGTTTTTAACCCATGCTGTCACACTAACTCACCTGATTGAAAACTATGTCAACTTCACCCATACTCTAGCATTAATATGGTATTTTCTAGAGCCAAAATGCTTAAACTGCATGTTTTTTTTTATTTTTGGCAGCAAGCATTTATTAATAAAGTTTTTTTACATTTTTTTGCAAAAGAGTGTGGATTGGTGTATGCATTCTTCAATATGTTTTTTTTCTGATGTATTTTTCCCAGCACATGATTTGCAATGCAGAAAAACACAACAAAAGAAATACTAAAAGATGCAACTCACATATTATTTTGGTGTAAAAATTTTAAGTTTATAGGGAGAGAAAACATTCTACCTACAGTATGCAGTAGAGAAAGAGCACCCAAATGAGAAAAAAAATGCAAAGTCTTTGAAGCATTTCATATTTGCCTTCTGACTTTGAGCTAACATTTGGCCATTGCAATGTTTTACCCAGGCATTTTTGCAAATATGCAACATGTGAATTCACCCTTAAAGGGGTTTTCTCACCCTGCAGTTTCAGAGCCGC
The DNA here is from genome assembly GCA_025379985.1 of Phyllomedusa bahiana. Classification (NCBI taxonomy): domain Eukaryota; kingdom Metazoa; phylum Chordata; class Amphibia; order Anura; family Hylidae; genus Phyllomedusa; species Phyllomedusa bahiana. Next base: position 13,014 of record JAODAL010052904.1, read on the forward strand.
AGCCAGTTTTATCGTGACAGATGCTGTTCAGGCTGTGGGCGTGGCTACAGCAGTGATTTGGACACATCAGCTCTGCTTTTCCTAGCTCTTCCTGTTACAGTGACAATGAGTGCAAGAGATTTATAAATTGTATTACACCAGACTGCAGAGCTCTGATGGATGTTTGCTTAGCTAAATTAGATGCTTTCAAGTCGGTTGCTAGAAATAAGACTCTGCAGGAGGTGACTTATCATGGACAGACTGAGTGAGTGACAGAAACTTCGAGCAATGGGAAATAAGAGAGAGCAGGGAGAGAGATGGTCATAGCAAGATAAATGTGTTTACTCTAAGAGGAGATAAAATCTTCTTTATCTCCTGACCAAAGAATATCAACAAAACAATGCATTTAGAAAAAGTCTTCAATTATCTGTCCCTTCATGTTAAAAGCTAATCATTGTAGTGAGAAAACCCCTTAATCTCACAACAACTTAACTTGCAGAAACACAGTTGTAATGTTCTCGTAGCTTTCCTGAAAATAAAAAACATTTGTGCTGTTACTGCAGTTAGCCTGACTGAAGCCGACTTGTGCTCACACAGCATCTTATCTGACTAGAAGCCACCTCTGATGTCATAGCAGTGTACCTGGCTGAAACCCAATTGTAATGTCACAGTACAATAATGGATGGATACTCACTCATGACATCATAGCAGCTGACCTGACACATAATGCCACAGCAGTGTAACTACACACGTACTATGTCACATCAGCTTATCTGACTGAAAAACTGTGGTGATTCCGCTGAAGCTTACCCAGCGGCAGGCACCAACAACATAGGGCCCTGTACAAAAAAAAACCTTTGATCCATTTGTTTGCCAACTCAAAGTTGATGACGTGTTTACGATCGTGGACCATTTAAATTCTGGTTCCCCAGAGAATTCTTCACCACTGCACTAATCCACCAGTAATTATTTGAAGAAGCTGTATTCTTGATTTGTGCATTATATTTCGTAGGGTTTTGGGCATGTTTGAATTTTCCCCTTGAGCCACAAAAATTGTGGGGTTTTTATACATTTGGGGAAATTAAAAGATTTTATAGGAGTTTGGGGGAAAATATTGAAAAAATGCAATGGAGTCCGATTATATATCGCCCGACCCTCAAACTGCTTGGGCATTTGGATTTGTCTTTTAAAAAACCCCAATTTTTTTGTGGCTTGTTAAAGCTCAAGCTGACAACATGAACCCAGTAGCTAGCAATTTTGCCATTTTGCTGACTGGAAAAAAGTCACTTGCAGCTAATTGCTAGAGAAGATGAAAAAATGCACACCAATTTTAACCACCTATTCACACACATGCAAAAAATCCGCAGTATAATCATGGGGAGATTGCACGATGAAAAGAAACCAATGAAAAAAATCACTCAAAACCTCGGGAAATGAGGGAGGTGGTTTCCCCGGTACTACTTTCATTTAAAAAGGCGATACAAAAGTTCCCATAAATTTTAAAAAAATTTGGTGCGCATTTTTCATTTGCTTTAGCAATTAGCTGAAAAGTGATTTTTTTTTCCCCAGTCAGCTAAATGGCAAATTTGTACTACTGGGTTATGTTTTTTAGCCATTGAGTGTTAACAACCCCCAAAAAATTAAAAAAAAGGGTTTTTTTTAGAAAAGTAATGTCCCATTTTCTGATGTTTTTTTGTAAAGTTTTTAGTGTGGGACTCACAATAGTGTTGAGCGATTACGTTGGTTTCGACTTTGGGCGATAGTCGATAGTCGGTACCATCGATAAGGTTTTTTGATAGTAGCAGCGTTTTATGAGCGATGACCTTTAAAAGTCAGGGGAGAGCAAAAAACACCTTCATTTTCACCCAAACGGGGCTGGGAAGCTGGAATTAACACCCACAACAGTCAAAGGATCCCTGCTCATTTTGGCAACCCCTTAGGCATAAAAGCCACAAAAAAAAGTCAAACACCTTTCATACCCCTGTCTTGTCCACGCAGACCCTTTAAAAAAGGCATCACCCCAAATTAAAAAGTGCCATGGCGGGATTATTTGAACCATCATTTTATTGAACTGGAATTGAATATCCCTGCCGGGAAACCAGCATGGACCCTAAAAACCGCATGACCCCCAATTAAAAAGTGGGGGAAGAAAGTATCTTTGAACCCCCTTTTTAGTTGAACGGGAATTTAAAAAAAACCCGCCCCGGCCAAGCGCCCCTTAAAAACCCTGTTGCCCCAACAGATTAAAAAGGGGGGAAAAAAGGATTTTCAACCCCTTTTAGTTGAACGGAATTGACTAGAACTGTCCGGGACCGCAGTTTGACCTTTTAAAACCTGTTGACCCCCAGTTTAAAAAAAGTCCCGGGAAAAAAAAAGGGGTCTTTCAACCCTTTTGTTAAAATGGACATTGACAAACCCTGCCCTGGCCCGGCATGACCCTTAAACCCTTCTGACCCACTATTAAAAAAGTGCCGGAAAAAGGAGTCTTTCAACCCCCATTTTGTTGAACTGGACATTTGATAAACGTCCTGGCCGCGTTTGACCTTTAAAACCCGTTGACCCCGTTTTAAAAAAGTGCCGGAAAAAAAAGTCTTTCAACCCCCATTTTTGTTAACTGGACTTTGACAAACCCTGCCCTGGACCGCAGCTGACCCTTAACCTGTCTGCCCATTTTAAAAAAGTCCCGGGAAAAAGGAGTCTTTCAACCCCCATTTTAGTTGAACTGGACATTGATAGACCTTCTGGAACCGCAGTATGACCTTTAAAAACCTTTGCCCCCGATTAAAAAGTGCCGGGAAAAAGGAGTCTTTCAACCCCATTTTAGTTGAAGGCATTGACAAACCCCCTCCCCTGGACGCGATGCCCCCTTAAACTGTCTGACCCCAGATTAAAAAGTCCCGGAAAAAAGGATCTTTAACACCTTTTTAGTTGAATGGAAATTGACTATACCTGTTTGGACCGCAGTATGACCATTAAACCTGTTGACCCCCAGATTAAAAAGTGCGGAAAAAGGAGTTTTAAAACCACCATTTTTTTTGAACTGGAATATCTGTCCCTGTCTGGGAACAGTATGCCTTTAAAACCTGTTGACCCCCAGATTAAAAAGTGGGGAAAAAAGGGGAGTCTTTCAACCACCATTTAGTTGAACTGGACATTGACTTACCGTCCTTCCCAAAAGCATGACCCCGGGTCGGAGTTACGTGGGTGCGGGGGGAGACCCAGGCTGGCTCTGTATTATTAACACCAGGTTAAAATGCCCTGTTGACGCAGCAACGAAAACTGTCGTGCTGAAGCGAGGCGGGAAAGGGAAGTGTGAAAACCCCACCCTTCTCAGTACACAGCAGCCGGGTACCCGCTGCCCCCCCCGTAATGGTGTGGACCAATTGGGCTTCACTTGGAAATATGGTGGTTAACGTCCTTTTTCCACCCAGGCCCTTTCTTTCGTTTCTTTTTCTCATTTTACTAAAGGGTTGGAGGAAATTGTCTTGTACTTTTTCTCTTCCGTGCCCCATACTCCATGTCCTTGAAAAACCCCTACATTGGGTTCAAGTTTTCCTGTACCTCCTTTTACAATTCAAGGTTTTTTTTTTACCAGTATTTTTTACGCAAGTTTTTTAGTAGTTAATTTCTAGAAAACACTTTTTTAAAAATAGGATGGAACCCCACCTTTTTGTTTTCTTTTTTTAATTGATTAAAAGGGGTTGTCTAAATCAGGGATGATAGTAGTTAAAGTCTTGCAAAAACAAGTCTTTTTTGAAAATGTGTCCAAACGTGTCCCTCCCTATTCCCTGTTTTGACGCCCACACCCTTGACCCACTCTTGAAAATTTGTGAAGAACAAATGTTGTTAGAAACAAATTTTTTTTTAATAGGATGTAGTATAGCTGCTTTTAAAAGCAAAAAGGGCCCCCAAAAATTCAAAGCATGCCCTTTTGAGCCACTTTGGAAAATTGTGAAGAAAAAATGTCGGGTTAGAAAAAAAACATTTTTTTTTATAATAGGACCTGTATTATAGCTGCTTTAAAAGAAAAATCCCCCCAAAAAATTCAAAGCATGACCCTTGAGCCACTTTGGGACAATTGTGAAGAACAAATGTCTTTTAGAAAAAACATTTTTTTATAATAGGCCCTTAGTATTTGCATTTCAAAGCGCATGACCAAAAAATTATAAAATGCTTCTCAGCCATTTTTAAAAATTTTGTGGGGAGAAAATCCCACTTAAAACCCACATTTCTTTTCCCAAAGGCCCAAATTATAGTGTATCTCACGAAAATTTTGACCTCAAAACCCCTTGACAATCGGAAAAACTTTTTAAGAAAAAAGTGAGTAAATGGAATACGGTGTTGTCATAAAAACCTTGCTGTCTTTTAGTCTCCTCACAGCAAACCAAAAAAATGAACTGTTGAAAGTCAAAACATAAAATTATCTGTGGAAACCCGGGATGCTTTTGTCTGTAATGACTCACCAGCTGTGCTGAAGGCCCTCAGATATGACGCTGGCTGGGGGCAGGACACCACCCTATGGCGTGACGACCAGTGGGCCTTTCGTCCATTTTGATACCCAGAAGTCTATTGGGTCCGGAACACATACAAAAAATTGGGTTGGACGCAGATATCGTGCACCAGATCAAAAAGTGACCCTTTGTGTGTTGGATGGGCCCCTGCATTGCTGCGGGTGAGGTGGAAAACAAGATTGCCAGAGGTCACCCATTAGGCTTCTGCCACCTTTGCTCTGCTGCCGCTACCCCTACTTGGCACTCTTGCTGTCAGTCGCTGATGTTGTTTCCACCGTGACATTTGGGGAAGTGAAGCAGCGCAACAGTGTTCCGTTGATCAATCAAAAGGTCTCCATTTCCCCATTTTACTCTTATTTGGGGGGGGTGGAAGGAAAGGCTGATTTTTGTTTTGTCCCGGGGATCCAAGGGTGGCCACCCTTTTAACTTGTTCATTTGATGGCCTTAATGCGAGGATCTTTGGAGGAAATGGAGATCCAACACTCAGTGAGAGATAGCCTTGTTTTTCCAACCCTGGGGTCGAGGGGCCTAGCAAACTGATCTTCCTATTTTCCCTCCCCCCCCCCTCAAATTCGGGGGAAATCTTTCCAAGGCAGGGGTGGGAAAAATCGGTGTCTGGGAAATACCTCCCCCCCCCCTCTTGCTGCCCCGGCACGCTTCCCCACACCCCTGACTTGCCTGGATATGCACCCTGAGAGCTAATGCGACTTGCACTACCTGGGCCCCCCCGAACCATGCAAAAAGAAGCGATGAAATTGTGAAACTGTGGGCCTTGTGGTTTGACGGAGAGAAAGGTCCGTGTCTGCATCTGTGCCGTCTCCTCCTCCTCCTGGGGGGACCTGTTGTTTTTAGATTTTCCAAAAGATTGTTCCAGAACTAAGATCACCACAATGTCATGCTGACAAGGGGATTGTCCGCACTGACCATTTTGGGGCTTCTTCAAAACTGGCAAGGATGGTGCAAGCTTTTCACCCCGCCTCCACTCTCGGGGGTCAACACCCCCCTGGGCCCGCCCGCTGCTTGTCAGGCCCGTGTTCTTTATGGTAAGGCATTGCGGGGTAACAAATTGCTGGAGCATGTGGAGGGTGGAATTCAGGTTTTGCCCCGTCAACAATGAGAGGTTGACGGGGACCGAGTGACGCTGCAACGCAGCCCGGGGGGGACGAAGCAGGGTGCGAACGGGGGAAATGGGGAATTAGATTCGAGCCCTTTTCCCCAGAGGCATCCCGACCCGGGGGGGCTCTTTAAAATTTCTGGCGACAAGGGGTTATGACTTTGCCAGGAAGGGGTTTATCCAGCCTACCGTTTTTAAGGGGGGCCCCGCAATTTCGCCCCTTATGCACACACCTTGCCCGGCACAAGGTTTTGTCACCCCGGCAGCGCTCGGTTCGTTGCGGGGAGCCCTCCACCTCCTAAAATTGGGTGGAAAGGGCTCCAAAAAGATTTAAATTTAACCGGCCTGGTTTCTATGGGATTTTATGCCACCAGAGGCCTTGGGGGAAAGAACCCCGCACCACCCTCGGTTTTGAAGAGCTGGCCGAGCCTGAGAGCCACGTCACCCCAGAGAATCCACCCAGCCACTCATAGCTGTCAAGAGGGTATACGGCCTTGGGGCCCTGCTTATATCCCCTGGTCGGTGGTCAGATGGTTTTTGGCCCCAAAAGCAGAAAAACGGCCCCTTTAAATTTAAGAGACAGTGGTGGCCCGGGGAGGGACGGCTTTTCTGGCAAAGAAAAGCCTGCTCGGCATCTGGTATTGGGGGCAGGCGAGGGCCCTGGGCGTGGGGGAAAACCCCCTGTGTCCACCAGATGGAAAAGGAACATTTTCAATTCCAAAAACCCGGCAATGCCCACATTCAGGTTTTTGGCTTTGGGATGGTTTGGGTTAAAGTGTTTCTTCTGCTTTCCCAAACCTGGAAGAAGAAGGCTGGTGCTAGATGGGCCGTGAAAGGGTGCAGGTCGTCAAAAAAGTCGGAAGGAGAAGGGGAGGATGGGTGGGGGGGGTATCGGGGCGGGGGAGGCTGAAAACGGGGGATCCTGTATGACTTGAGGACAAAGGGAGGAGGAACGCTTGGTGGTGGCGGAGGAGGCGGGACAGTGGTTGGAGGCCCGGCGTCGGTTGGGGCCTTTTTTTTTCCAAAGTTGCCTCCATTTCAACTCATGATTCACTGCATGTGACTAGACTGTTGGGGTGGTTTTCTACGGAAAGGCGGTTTGACATGCTGGGTGAATCAGAGGCCCTTTCTCAAAGAAGGCCCAGGCTTGAGAGGTTTGAACCATTTTGACGGGTAAACGGGAGCGGGGTTTGTGCGACCGTGGCTGGCGGAATTTTATATCAGCGGCTTTTGCGACGCCCTTCCCTTTTTATGGGGGGAACCCGTATGCACTACCCCCCTGTCTTCCTCCTCGTCCAGTGATGAAGGTCCAAGAAATCTGCTGAAAAAAACCACGTTGGATCCCAGTGTCTATCATCTCCAACACAGGGGACTTGGGCGTCCTGCAATTCTTTCCATTCCAGGATTTTCGGGCACAAGCAAAAGGACTGCAAGGGATTGCCAACCGCCCGGGATTTTTGCGATTGAGGCTTCCTTTCCTCCCCTGATGGGCATCAGTAACTGGGTCAGGCAGAGAAAATCATCCTCTTTGGCCTCTTTTATCTTTTAACATGCCTTGCCCCCAAACCGCATTTTGTCATCAAGAGGTCTTAAAAAGGGTTACCACAGTGTAGGTACACGAGTTGACATTTGGGTGCTTATGTTTGGGTGGATGTGGTGATTGATGACGACATTTGTGGCGTGGGCTGGGAGGACGGGAGGTAAGACTGCTGGATAGGTTGCTTTTAAACCCCTGAAGGACAGATTGGCGACCTGTTCGTTACTGAGATTACAGGGCCCTGACCCAGCGATGACAGGCCCGACGGTTCCCGCAAATGAGATCCGCTGGCATGGTGTTGTCGCCAAACTGGGAAAGGAGCCCTTTCTATACCCCTACCCCATGTCCCACCCCCTCTTTTTCTCGCTTACCACCGAATTTCGCTCCATGTTCAGAAAAACAAAAAAATTTTTTAAGGGGATGGGAAAAGGTTTTGGAAAGTTCTTATTTAAAAAGACGGGAAATCACAGCTATTTTCAAATCCCCCCCAAAACAAAACAAAATTGTGGATTCAAATAAAACTGCAAAGTAGACTTTCAATTCAACAAAGTGGGCCCGCGCCCAAAATGAAAAAACAGTATCTGAAAGTATTCGGATAAAAAAGGGTTTTTTTTGGGAAACCCTTTAATTACTGTGGTAACTACACAATTGCTGGTTCAAATTTAACTGCAAGGTGGCTCTATCAAAAAATTTGGGCTGGGCAAAAGTGCAAAAAAAGTATTGTAATGTATTGGATAATAAAAAGTTATTTTTGCACCTATCAATTCCCCCTGTGGGTGACTACAAAATTGCTGTATTTTAAATTTAACGCAAGTGATCTATCAACAAAGCGGCCTGCCCAAAGTGAAAAAACACGTATCTGAAATGTATTCGGATAAAAAAAGGGATTTTTGGCACCATCAATTCACTGTGGTGACAAAAAAAATTTCATATTCACATTTAAGTGCAAGGTGCCAAAAGAAAATGCTGTAGTGCAAAATCAAAAAAACACGATCTGTAAATTTTTTTCGGATAATAAAAAGGGATTTTTTGGCACCTTTCAATTCATGTGGTAAAATCCCCAATTTCTGGATTCAAATTTAACTGCAAGGGCCTATCAACAAATCTGGACTGGGCAAAAATGCAAAAAAAACGTACTGTAATGTTTTCGGTAATAAAAGGTATTTTTTTTGGGACCTATCAATTACCTGTGATAACTACCAATTGCTGGATTCAAAATTTAAAAGCAAGGGGGCTTTATCAAAAAATTGGGGCTGGGCAAAAGTGCAAAAAAACACGTTCGTAATGTATTTTGGGTAATAAAAGTATTTTTTTGGCACCTATCAATTCAACCCGTGGTGACTAAAAAAATTGGCATATTCACATTTTAAATGCAAGGTCCCCAATGAAAAAAAGCTGTAGTGCACCAAAGTCAAAAAACACGTAACTGTAATATTGGGAAAAAAAAAGATTTTTTGGACCTATCAAACACCTGTGGTAACACAAATTTTCTGGATTCAAATTTAACTGCAGGTGGCTCTATCAACAAATTGGGCTGGGCAAAAGTGCAAAAAACAAGTATTTGTAATGTATTGGATAATAAAAGGTATTTTTGGCCCTATCAATTCACCTTTGGTGAAATACAAAATTGCTGTATTCAAATTTTTAATGCAAAGTGATCTATCAACAAAGCTGGCCTCCCAATTTTAAAAAACACGTATAGAATTGTATTCGGATAATAAAACTTATTTTTTGGACCCATAATTCACTGTGGTGACAAAAAATTGCAGTATTCACATTTTAAATGCAAGTGCCCCAATAACAAAACTGTAGGCCCAAAAATAAAAAAACAGTATTTAAATTTTTTCGGAATTACAAGGATTTTTTGGCACCCATCAAAATGTGCTGACTTGCTGGATTCTAATTTTTGTACAAGGTGGATATATCAACAAAGGGGAATGGGCAAAATTGAAAATGAACACCCACTGAAATGTTACTGTAATAAAAGTGGGTTTTGACCTAACAAAGAGCCTGGTTACTAGAAAAAATGTGTATCCTATAATTCAGGTGCCCTATTTAAAGGGAAATATTTCAATAGAAAACTGTTAATAATAAAGCTTTGCAAGTCTACACTAAGTTTTTTGGGGAACTTTATCCGTATTCTTTTAACTTGTCTTTCGTTTTTAATACAAGATATTTTTTGCACCCTTTTAATTCATTTTTGGTGACTAAAAAATTGCTGGATTTTAAAATTTTGTGCAAGGGGGATATATCAACAAAAAGGGGAAAGGGCAAAATTTAAAAAAGAAAACCCCATTAAAATTTTACTGATAATAAAAATGGAGTTTGCCCCAAAAAATAAAAGACGCAGTTCTAGAAAAGATGTGTATCCCTTAAATTTTGGTGCCCCCAAAAAAACCGGAAATATTTTCAATAGAAAATGTTTTAATAAAGCTATTGCAATGTTACATAAGTTTTGGTGAACTTTATCCCGTATTTTTTTGAGCTTGTCTGTGTTCGCCCCGGGGGGCCCCCCCCCTCCCTCCCCCCTGTACTTTTCACAGAGAGCTCCTTAAAATTTTTACTAACTATATAAAAAAAAATTTCCAATCTCTAATTAACTAAATTTTAAAGGATCACAGCTAATAGTAGAGGTTTCCTGTGAAGAAAATATAAAATTTTGCGGCTTTTGGGCACAAGCAGAGGCACGTCCTTTGCTCCCGGGGGACGTGAGAGACATGAGCTGAACAGGAAACGCTGTTCTATGTAAAAATGGGGGTCATGTGATTTTTCCAGCCAATCGCAACCATACACATCCCAGTCATGACGTCGCACACACAATCTCACCTGCTTATTCTGTAAGTTTGATTTGTGGCGCCCAAAATTACAGGAAGCGCCGAAAATGGCGAAAATTCTTAATAGATGATGCACAGATTTTAACCTAAATTATCCCCATGATCTAAAAAAATCCGATCACCATAAAAACTGTCCCGTTTTTCAACTTTGTCGATAATAATCGCTCAACACTACTCAAAAGACATGAGGGAACCGTGAAGAGGCTTGTGAGCTGTGTTATGGGGCCCCATTATCAACTAATACCCCCATATTTAATATTTTTTCCATTATGCCCTTTTTTTAATTTGCCCAACAGTGCTGGGGAGCAGAGTGTGCTTGTGTTGTGTTGGACACTTAGAAAATGCTGGGCAGCCCGCCTGGTCTAATAGTATGGGTTTCACTAATAGGTTTTTAAGCCAGCTTTGTGTAACAGACGTATCTATATTTAGGGCAAAACCTTTTGTATCGCCTTATTTATGCAATCGTAGTATCGGCAACCACCTCCTCATGCCCTGAGGTTGTATGAGTGATTGTTTCATTGGTTACTTTGCATCTGTGAAATCTCCCCGTGCTTTATATGCGGCTTTTCTGCATGCTGGTGTGAATAGGTGTTAAATTGGTTTTGCAGTTTTTCATCTTGCTTTAGCAATTTTAGCAGTACTTGTGATCTTTTTCCCAGTCAGCTTTAAATGGGCAAAGTTTGCTACTATGGGTTCATGTTTGTTCAGCCATTGAGCTGTTAACAAGCCCCAAAGAATTGGAGTGTTTTTTTGAGTAAGTAATGTCCCATTTTATGTATGTTTTTTCTGTATATTTGTAACTTGTGTCAGAGGGGCCTTTGGTGCCTTTAGAAACCATCAAACATTGTGCCTCTAAATATAACTGTGTCACACATCTAGAGCCCCCTGAAAATAGTGCCACAGGCTGCGCACCATGAAAATCAAGCACCATATACTTGATGCCCCTTAAAAATAATGCCACATATTGTGCCCCATAAAAATAATGCTCCACAAACAGTGCCCTTTAAAATAAAAGTGCTACCATTATGGCCTCCGAAAATTAAATACCACAGACTGTGCACCATGAACACAGAACACCACACCCACAGTGCCCCATAAAAATAATACCATTCAAATATTGTTCAACACAAAGTACCCTCTTTAAAAAAAAAGTCCCAGTGGCTTCTGAATATTGAAAGCCACAAACTGTGCCTTCTAAAGAAGATGGCAAATGCTGTGCTACCTGTAGGTAATGCTACATGCTTCTTCTCCCAGAAGATTATGCCACATGCTGGGCCCTGTAAATTCCAGTGGCATACATTGGGCCCTCGTAAATAATGACGTAGTCCCTGAAAAATCTGTGCTCAAGTGCAATACAGTGCCCCTAGAACAATCAAACAGGTAAAAAAACTCAACTGTCCCAATCCCGCACCACCATCTAGAGACCCTGCGGAATCCCACCCTTGGTTTCAGCCTTTTGAGTTGAAAATGATGAGAAACTGAAATATGATGTATATAAAAAAGCTTCTTACAGAAAACAGGGGTTGGAATTTTTTTTCATAAAAAGCAGAGTTATTTTTTTGTTTGGGCAGAAATGCTGAAAAAGGTTTTTAGCACATTTACACGTTTAGGTTTTCTGTGAGTGTTTACTACCTGGTGGTGCAATAGATGGACTTCTTGTTCCATGTGTGACATGGCTTGTTGTTAGCATCGCCTGCCATCTAGTGTTTGCTTTGCAAGAGGACTTGTCATTTGTAGGTTCTGTTGGGGTCATTTCTGTGAGGTTTCATTCTTCACAGCCAGAATAATGTATTCCCTTGGTAGGACAGATGGAGTGTTTATTCAAGACAAAAATGTCCATCAATTACCTAATTAACTTAAAGATAACAGCAGATACATTCAATGTGCGATATCATGATCAAGCTAAAATCTGCTACGTCTGTAGTTGCAGGGGTTGAAGTGCTAATATTGTCATCCTAGAAACTGACTTCTGTCCAATCTACAACCTGTGTCACAGGTAGTGCAATGGTTATCCTTGCTGCTTTAAAACACAGTGGTTATGGGTTCAGATCCTACAGAAAACCAAATAAAAATTGTTCTCTACATTCAAGTAAATTTGAATGAGCAGCATCTAATTTAATTGAAGCCCTTGGCTGTAGAACAGGAAGCGTAATTTTCTACTGAAAGACTCAGAGGCTTCTGAAGGGGGTAACCTCAACTATCCACCTCTTGGGGTCTGGGCTCTTCAAAGTGGGTGAGGGAGAGTTAAAGTGCATACAGTCTGCTGGCCAGGACATTGATGGGGAGACTGCAAAACTTGTTCCAGATGACTTTCTAAGCAGACTATGCCTAAAAGAAGGTGATGATTGCTGAAGAGAATCACTCAAAGAACTGTCTATCCTAAACAGAACTTTCTATGATCTGGGAGACCACTATAGCTTGGTTTGAGCTAAGCTATACTACCAGTCACTCATGCCCTCAGAAGTAAGGAAAATTTACTAGATCCCAAGGATGACCACATGGACGATGTTTTCAGATGGGATTAGATGCAACCTCTGTACTATGTCCAGGGGGAGTCACCTTGCAAATGTATTATTGTATTTGGATTTCAAATTCTAGTTCTGTAGGGTTACCCAGAGCCGTCTTAACACCATTCTAGGCCCCTGGGCATAGCATTGCAATGGGCCCGCCC
>JAODAL010052905.1:0-25658 GCA_025379985.1 Phyllomedusa bahiana
GCACTCAAAAAACTGATCTCTGGCATGGCTTATGGGAATGCAGTGCCTCGCAGCAATATTGGGACAGCATTGTCCGATATATCGAGGTGCACTTTGGGGTTACTCTGCAAAGAAACTATGACCTTTTGATATTTCACTCTCCCAGACCCCCTGAACGTGACCTGGGAAACTCTCCAGGGGGGAAGGAGGGCGCGCCCACCTATCCAGGAATAGTACATATAGCCCTGATGGCTGCGAAACGCTGCCTACTTCAGCAGTGGATTAAGCCAACTCTTCCACCGCTCAGCGGGGTCATGAAACAGCTGGAAGACTATCTGGTTGCTGATAGGCTCGAGACAGAAAGACACAAAGAGGCTCGCACTAAGGGTTTCTTCAGACGGTGGCGAACTTTTATTGAGTCCCACTATTCAGACAGGGAAATGAAGGCCCTGATGCAAACTTTCAAATACACGGGTTGGTACTGTAAGGAAGGGATCAGTGGCACTTTGGGGAGGCTCCAGGTGTGAGAGACCTGAACACATAATCACATTAGGCGCAGCACGACACTTACCAGGCTGACCCAGATAGATAGCTAGAGGGGTTTATGGAAGTCCGCAGAAATTTGGTTTCAGCATAACACCAGGGTCCTTTAAGAGAAGAGATGACGCACACGTATTTGGTTATTTTTCTATACGTTGTATATGTCGTTGATGTCTGTGTAGATTGCCTTGTTTTGTACATGTTTAGCTTTGTACATGATACTACTATGGTCCAGGCAATGGCCTGCAAAGCAAAATTTGGATCTGATCTGTAACATGACAGAGCCGTTTTCATTTGTTTCTGTTTTCAAAATAAGAAAATCAAATAAAATGTGTTTTAAAAAAAAAGGCCCCAGTAGTGAAGCCACTTACCAGCCTCAGTGACCGGTCCTCCGCAGGAGCAGGCATCTTCTTCCCTGACAAGAAGCTCCTCTGCTCAGCGTCCTCCGGGCCTGCAAGGGGCGGGACCGGAGCACTGAGCAGGCGGAGCCAGGCAGTCCGTGCTCTTCCCCTGTGCACTGAGCTGCCGGCCCCGCCCCCTGAGCGCACTGAGCTGCCGGCCCCGCCCCCTGAGCGCACTGAGCTGCCGGCCCCGCCCCCTGAGCGCACTGTGCTGCTGGCCCCGCCCCCTGAGCGCACTGTGCTGCTGGCCCCGCCCCCTGAGCGCACTGTGCTGCTGGCCCCGCCCCCTGAGCGCACTGAGCTGTGCTGCCTGTCTCTGTCTCAGCTAGTGAAGCAGCCGCTGCGGAGCTGCGCGGCCGCCGCAATAGGTGTCTCTCCTTGATGTCTGTGCTGGCAGCATCCGGAATCATGACAGTCCTGATGCTGCCAGTAGGGACACTGAGGCGTGGAGGGGCGCATAGCAGCAGCCGTGGTCCTCCGCAGTGTCCGCAGCTGCATTTAGTCTCCGTAGCTGAGCCGAGCTCAGCAACAAGTGCCCGGCCGGGTAACACAAGGCAATGGCTGGGTGCGGCCCGCGGGCCTTGTGTTTGACACCCGTGGTGTAGACAATCAGTAGCAGCGTTCTCCCTGCTGTGATTAAGGCATACATGCCAACTCTCCCGTTTTTGGCGGGGGGGGGGTCCCGCTATTTGGGGTCCCCTCCCGCCCTCCCGGGGGAGTTGGCATTCCTCCCGCCGCCAGCAGGCGGCGGGGGTTCTTTAAATGGCCGCGGCGACTGAGTAGCGCTAGTGCGCTACTCTGGCGCCGCCGGGCCATTCCTACAGGCGGGTGAAGCGGCCACTGTGCCCGCTTCACCCGCCCGGAGTCTCGCTGTGCAGGGAGGAGGCAGGAAGGATCGCTCCCTCCTCCCTCCTCTCCCTGCATGTCCGGCGCCGGTGTGTGCGCCGCACATACAGGTCAGCGGCTGCAGGGGAAGTGACGCGCGGCTGCCGGGGCAGTGACGCGCGGCTGCAGGGAGTGACGCGCGGCTGCTCTCACTTCCCCCTGCGCCGCTGAAGAGATCGGGCAGGAGCTGGCAGCGCTGCAGGAGCCTGGTGAGGTAAGTGGATTTTATTATTTTATTTTTATTAGCTATATGGGGGGCTCTGCCTGGCAACAATGGGGGCACTATCTGGAAACAGAGGGGGCACTACCTGGCAACAGAGGGGGCATCTACCTGGCAACAATGGGGCACTACCTGGCAACAGAGGGGGCACTACCTGCAACAGAGGGGGCATCTACCTGGCAACAGAGGGGACATCTACCTGGCAACAATGGGGGCACTACCTGGCAACAGAGGGGACATCTACCTGGCAACAAGGGGACATCTACCTGGCAAACAATGGGGGGCACTACCTGGCAACAGAGGGGACATCTACCTGGCAACAGAGGGGGCACTACCTGGCAACAATGGGGGCACTACCTGGCAACAGAGGGGACATCTACCTGGCAACAGAGGGGGCATCTACCTGGCAACAGAGGAGGCATCTACCTGGCAACAATGGGGGCACTACCTGGCAACAGAGGGGGCACTACCTGGCAACAGAGGGGACATCTACCTGGCAACAGAGGGGCACTACCTGGCAACAGAGGGGGCATCTACCTGGCAACAGAGGTGACATCTACCTGGCAACAATGGGGGAACTACCTGGCAACAGAGGGGACATCTACCTGGCAACAGAGGGGGCACTACCTGGCAACAGAAAGGACATCTACCGGGCAACAGAAGGGACATCTACCTGGCAACAATGGGGGAACTACCTGGCAACAGAGGGGGCACTACCTGGCAACAGAGGGGGCATCTACCTGGCAACAGAGGGGGCATCTACCTGGCAACAGAGGGGGCATCTACCTGGCAACAGAGGGGGCACTACCTGGCAACAATGGGGGCACTACCTGGCAACAGAGGGGGCACTACCTGGCAACAATGGGGGCACTACCTGGCAACAGAGGGGGCACTACCTGGCAACAGAGGGGACATCTACCTGGCAACAGAGGGGGCACTACCTGGCAACAGAGGGGACATCTACCTGGCAACAGAGGGGACAACTACCAGGCAACAGAGGGGGCATCTACCTGGCAACAATGGGGGCACTACCTGGCACCACTGGGGGCACTACCTGGCAACAGAGGGGACATCTACCTGGCAACAGAGGGGGCACTACCTGGCAACAGAGGGGGCATCTACCTGGCAACAGAGGGGGCATCTACCTGGCAACAATGGGGGAACTACCTGGCAACAGAGGGGGCACTACCTGGCAACAGAGGGGACATCTACCTGGCAACAGAGGGGGGCACTACCTGGCAACAGAGGGGACATCTACCTGGCAACAGAGGGGGCACTACCTGGCAACAGAAAGGACATCTACCTGGCAACAGAAGGGACATCTACCTGGCAACAGAGGGGACATCTACCTGGCAACAGATGGGGCATCTAACTGGCAACAGAGGGGGCATCTACCTGGCAACAGAGGGGGCACACCCTGGCAACAATGGGGGCACAAACCTGGCAACAGAGGGGGCACTACCTGGCAACAGAGGGGGCATCTACCTGGCAACAGAGGGGGCACTACCTGGCAACAGAGGGGACATCTACCTGGCAACAGAGGGGGCATCTACCTGGCAACAATGGGGGCACTACCTGGCAACAATGGGGCACTACCTGGCAAAGAATGGGGGCACTACCTGGCACCAATGGGGGCACCTACCTGGCTAACAAAGGGGGGCACCTACCTGGCTACAGAGGGGCATCTACTTGGCTACAAGGGGGCATCTACCTGCCTGTAAGGGCACTACCTGCTTATGGGGGGTTACTACATGGCTATAAGGGCATCTACCTGGCTTTCTTCCAAAGCTGTTATGCAGTTAGGTGGAGTGGGTGTGGCTTTTTGAAGGGGCGTGGCATACCGGAAAGATGGGCGTGTCCATGCAAATTCTTGCCGCGGCGCGCTTAGCGCGCCGCCGTCTACGATCTCCTGCTTTTTCATTTTTAAATGTTGGCAACTATGGATTAATGCTGTTCCCCTGGGATATTGCTAATAGCAAGCAAATATGGTCAGAAATGATGGACAGGACTCCAGCAAAGTCCTCTCCCTTTAGGAGCAAGCCTTGGCGGCGTGGGGAGCCCACCTCCCAGCCGTAGAGGTGAGCGCCACGCACCCAGCGCCGCCTGAGATATAATTCTGCGCCCCCCGCGTCTCTTGGGCGAATTGGGGCTGCAGGCCCCAGAGTCAAGATGGCCGACTGCCTCACCACCCAGCCACGTGCGTGCAGTGCCGGGAAATGGAGGGTCCCCGACTATCTCCGCCGCCAGCCGCCTCCTCCTCCGCTCCCCCGTCTAATTGCCGGCACCTCACCAGGTATTGGGCCTCCTTCTCCTCGGGACCGAGCGCCGCTTCAGCTGCCCGTCGCCCTGGAGATGCGCTGAGCCCACGTGAGTCCGTCCGCGGCCTTCCTGCTTCAGAGCGCTCGGGATCCGCTCCCGCAACAGCAAGCTCCCCTGCGCTCACCGCCTCCGGCCACCGCCAACTGCCGCGTCCCAGCTTCCGGCACCGCACAGGATACCGCCCGGCCTCCACCTTTTCGCCGCCGATTCCTCCGATGCAGCCGCATGCCGCGCCCAGCCTTCTCCTCCCTAGAGAGGTAAGTGTGGCGATGCCAGGAGCTCCGGTCTCTCACCCAGCCTCCGCTGCGCTCTGTCGTCCAGCTAGGCTTTTGGGCACGGTCCCCGCTCTCTGCTTCCCGGGTGGGGTGGGGTGTCACCTCCGGCCGTCTGCAGCAGTCCACGGCCTTGGACAACGGAGCAAACTTCAGCTCCTCGACTGTCCGGGGAATGAATGCCTCGTTCGCTGGCCCTCTTCCGCCCTTCTGGCTGAGTGTTCTCAACTCCTTTTTATGGGCTTTGGGCTCAGATATTAGTGTAAAAACTGCTAAATAAGGGCTCAGGAACGGGAGCTCTGCTAAAATGCGGCTACCCCCGGAAAATCTCTTATGGGTTTTCTAATGCAATTGAGAATACAACTGTACATGGCCGAAATAAAATGATAAGACTACAGAAGTTCTACCGATCTGTATATAAAATGATCAATAATATGGGGGTAACAAAAAAAAATATTAATTCAATAAATTAATTTTTATTTCTTTATTTTCATTGCACCCATACTATTGATCCTTGGCTAACGAAAATAAAGAAATAAAAATGAATTTATTGAATTTAATATTTTTGTTCGTTACCCCCATATTATTGATTTATTTTATATACAGATCGGTAGAACTTCTGTAGTCTTATCATTTTATTTCGGCCATGTACAGTTTTATTATAGATTGCATTAGAAAACCCATAGGAGCGTTGCTCGCTCTCCTATTGGTCCAAATAACGGCGCCTCTTTTAACTTAGCCAATCACAAACAAAGCTCGCTCTGCATTACTTTTCCCCATAGAACTCTATGAGAAGGTAGCTCAACCGCTGATTGACTAAGCAGGACAAGCCCCTCTTACCCCCAACCAATCACAGTCCTAGAATATTTCCCATAGACAGTAATAACTTTTAGGGCGCCCTTCTATCACGCCCTTCTTTCTCCATTCGAAATAGATGCACTACATATGATTGGTGGATTCATATCTGCCGCCTGGGCTCAGCCAATCAGCTCTTTTCTGCCTTTTTACTGCATTTTGAACTGTCCCGCCTTTTCATTTGATTGGTCCATACTTCTCCATAGGTTATAATGGGTCCCTGTCGCTCCTATTCTGATTGGTCAATTCTCCTCCATAGGATATAATGGGCCACTGTCGCTCCTATTCTGATTGGTCAGTACTCCTCCATAGGATATAATGGGCCACTGTCGCTCCTATTCTGATTGGCTGGTTTCTGCCGACCAATAAGAAGAGCTTACACAATTTGAATTACTGTATTTCCCGGCAATTCTCTCTATTGCAATTCCCTATGTAGCGCCGGTCTCGGCGACAAACGCGTTGTTCGGGATTTAATTGATTTATATTTATAGAAGGTTTCAGCTCTTTTTCAGAGAATATTTTACACTTAATAAAAATGATTTTTTTATTCATACTCCATGCCGCACGGCGCTGAGCGCCGAGATTGCATTGCGCCGATCTCTCCATAGACTACAATGGGACAAGTAGCTCGCGCTCTGATTGGCTGGGATAGCCAAGCCCCCGCTAGTTCAACCAATCAGCTCTTTTCTGCCTTTTTACTGTATTTTGAACTGTCCCGCCATTTCATGTGATTGGTCCATACTTCTCCATAGGTTTTAATGGGTCACTGTCGCTCCTATTCTGATTGGTCAATACTCCTCCATAGGTTTTAATGGGTCACTGTCGCTCCTATTCTGATTGTCAATACTCCTCCATAGGTTTTAATGGGCCACTGTCGCTCCTATTCTGATTGGTCAATACTCCTCCATAGGTTTTAATGGGCCACTGTCGCTCCTATTCTGATTGGTCAATACTCCTCCATAGGTTTTAATGGGCCACTGTCGCTCCTATTCTGAGTGGCTGGTTTATACCGACCAATGAGAAGCGCTTACAGAATTTTAATTACTGTATTTCCCGGCAATTTCCACGATCCTAATTCCTGATGTTGCGCCGTTCTAGATTTTTTGAAAGTTGTTTTTTTTTTTTTTCATTAAAGAAGGTTTGAGCTCTTTTTCTGAAAATGTTTTACACCTAATAAAATTTCTTGGAATCATCCTCCTGCCGCACGGAGCTGAGAGACGAGATTTCTTTTGTGATCTTCTATGTTTCCTCTCATGTTCCGTTCTCGCTTCACTTCGCCTCCGCCGGAGCATTTAGACCAGAATCAACCAGGTCTGCCTGTCGGAGCTGCCGAGCGCTGCACTGCGCAGCACTATGCCGACTCACGATCGATCCCGCCCCAGAACGCCTACACCGCGCCCACTGCCCGCCCCTTCATGCGAGGTGCAGCCGAAAGTGGCGAAGGCTGCGCCTAACATCTCATTCCTGCGTCCGACAGGGGATTCGGGCTGGTGAGGAGCAGAATACGCCAGAAAACAGGCGCAAATCCCGATCATACATATCGCCCTAAATCTCTTTTGCAACTATTTCTGATCATACCCACTGGGCTTGAGGCTTAAATTGAGAACTGTAACCATTTGAACTGATGTGCCCCTATATGTGAAGAAGGGTTCAGTAAATCTGTTGGGATGACATTCGTCTCTATGTATTTCTCTGTATGAAAAGTGTATAAAACAGAACTCTGGCCACTAACACCAAAGCTCTGTGTGTTATCTCCAGTCCTTTGCTGTAAGAAATGTTTCTGCTTTTTGCTGTGGTTTGTGCATTTGGTCGTTATGTCAAGACTCCACCGTCCACAAGTACAGAAAACTTTTATTACAAATGATTCTTTAACAGCGGTTAGTCAACGAGCACAACAAAAACAATATGTCCTGGATTAACTGCAGCTTTTACAACACTTTGTAATATGTCTGGAGTCGCCACTTTTACGCCTTCACCTGGACTCATAATCTAGGTGCACAGTATATAATTTATAGCATATTTAATGCACCTACTTCAAATTCAAATGTGTCGCACCTGGCGTACAATGCGCCTAGTTTTGGAGTACTACAGTTCATTTATATAGAGAATAGGGCGTCAACAGTTTTTGGAGCAAGATACACCAAGGAAATGGTGCAGCCCTAATGGGACATGTCGCCCTTGGTATCTGAACACACACACACACATATATATACATATATTCAAATCAGTGAAAACTGCCCGTCTGCCCACTTTGATGCCAGTTTTAATGCCCAGAACCACTTTGGGCCAGGTGGGACTTAACTGAATTTGAGGTGGAGCATCCCTATTAGTATGACGACAGTGTGGGATCAGTGGCCCAAAGCCATTTAAACCTTTAAAAACACCAGTTACTTATTCAAATCAGTGAAATCTGCCCGTCTGCCCACTTTGATGCCAGTTTTTTTTTTTTTTTTTTAAACTGAAAATTTTTATTATGATTTTTCACACAGAGATAAGTAATCATCGGCAGTAACAATATACTATCTTTTAAAACATCAGAGAAACTAATGTATGGTTATCGGAGGATACCCGTGCCCTCTATCTATGACAACAATAGGCAGTAACGGGCCACCCACAAGTTGAAAACCATTTCACAAAAAATATTAAAGCACATAGAAAATCATTTGAACAGATAACTAAGACAGGATAAGACTAAGACGGGTAGGGAGGATACATAAAAGGTGGGGGGAGGGGGATGGGAGAGATCTCTAAAAGTCAACCCAGCAAGGTCATGCTATCAATGTGCGCATTATCATAATGGTTGTGCTGCCCAATAGGCGTCCCATGCAGACCATGCTTTGTCGAAAAGGTCCATCCTATCCTGAATGGAGGCCGTCAGTTGCTCCATCCGACGCGTCTCCCTCAATTTGTGTATCAGGTCAGCCCTTCCTGGGGCTATGGTTTGCTTCCACCTGGCCGCAATCAGACACCTGGCTGCCGTAAGGACACTCAGCATGAACCTGGCCACATCCCTAGGGAGATTCCCGACTGGTCCGCTAAGTAGGAACACCAAAGGGTCTAACGGGAGTGTCACCCCCAGGATCTCGTGTAGTAGGTCCCCAACCTGTCTCCAAAATGGCTGCACCCCCGGGCAATCCCAGAAAATGTGCGGAAGGGTCCCTATGGCCGACTGACACCTCCAGCAGGTGGACGGAGTGAGTGGGAACCATTTGTGCAGCAGATCAGGGGTATGGTACCAGAAGAGCTGCTGCTCTCCAAATGGACTGCCAGGTAGAGAGGGGCATAGGCCTGCCCAGGTATCTCTCCCACCTTTCCATGTATCTGTGAGTCGCGGGTTCCTCTGTGTGGGGGTTACCCAAGAGATAATAAATTGCTGAGATCAGCCCCTTAGTTGATGTCCCCAATTTGCAGAGAGATTCGAAGGGAGTGGGGGGGGGGGGGGACATTCGTCCCGTACAGAGAAAAGAGGAGATGGCGAATCTGGAGATAGTGGAACCCAGAGCTTTGTGGAAGAAGATGCTCTCCCTGTAGGTCCTCAAAGGGGCGCAGCTTCCTATCTCCGGCCTGTGAGATGTCCCCAAAGCGAAACAAATCCCGCCCCAGCCATGGTCGAGCAAAATAACCCGAGGAGCTAGTGGGTAGGAGTGGGGTGCAGAGAAAGGAGGTCATGGGCGATGCAGGCGAAGCTAGCTGAAATCTATCCTTGCAAAGGCGCCATATCAGAATGGTGTGCTTCATTGGGCCTAGTAGATCCGTACTTCCCTGAATAGGGCGGGAATGCCAGACGAAGGCATTGGGATGAATGGGAGCCAGCCAAAGCTTTTCCACCTCCATCCATTTTGAATATGATCTGAGGGTCGACCACGCCGGGATGCGGCGGAGATGTGCGGCCCAGTAGTAGTGGATTAGATTCGGGACTGCTAACCCCCCTTTCTGTTTACTGGTCATCATGATTTCTTTTGCTACTCTATGCCTCCCTTGAGCCCATATAAAGTGTAGGCACGCCGCTTGTAACGATTTTTGATGCCAGTTTTAATGCCCAGAATCACTTTGGGTCAGGCTGGAGTAAACTGAATCTGATGTGGGGCCATCCCGTTTAGTATGATGACCATGTGGGATCAGTGGCCCAAAGCCGTTTAACCCTTTAAATCTTAGTTTTAGGTTTCTGCTTTGATGCCCATTTTATGCCGCTGTCAGTGGTTACCGGGCTGGTTTCAACTGGTTTGTCCTTGGTCCCCATCACTGTAATGAAATTTATGAAGCTGATAAGTTTTCCTATTTATTATCCTCTTAAAAAACCCAAAAATATTTTGCAGCGAATAAGAAACCAACTTCAGCTTCGTCCTTTGTTCTGTCTTTTGTTTCTCTGTCTCATACTTCTCTGATCCATATGCTTTGAGGATTATCCCAGGAGCCTTCTCTAACCAGAGCTTGTGTTTCTCCTCTTCAAACATGAATGGATAAATTTCAATGCCTGACTGATGTGTGTTCTAATGATCAGAATATGCTCCGGGTCACACTGTGCTTTTATGTTTAATCCTTTTTTTTTTCTTCTGTACCATTTGAAAAATCAATAAATTTTCAGTTTAAAAATTAAAAGCAAATACAGCAACCATTGCACATTTCACAGCGCTCGCCGTATAGTGACGCGCCAGTCTTACTCTGCCGGATGATACGAATGTGGCGAGGCCCAATTTAAAAGAACAAAGTGTTTTTATTTTGTGAAGCAATGTTTCTGCGTCGCCCTCTTCTGGCAGCCCTCACCTTTTTATTTTTCCATGTACAGAGCTGTGTAAGGACTTTTATTTTTCTATGTACGGGTGAGTTGGGCTTTTATTTTTCATGTCAAGCTTTTTAAGGACTTTTATTTTTCCACGTAAGACTGTGTTAAAATTTTATTTTTCCCCGTACAAGCTGTGTAATACTTTTATTTTCCACGTACAGAATGGTAAGGACTTTTATTTTTCCCGTACAAGCTGTGTAAGGGCTTTTTTTTTCCTGACAGAGCTGTGCAAGGATTTTATTTTTCCCTACAGAGCTATGTAAAGGGTTTTTTTTTTCCAGTACAAGCGTGCAAGGCTTTTATTTTTCCACGTACAGGCTGTGTAAAGGGCTTTTTATTTTTTCCCCGTACAGGCTGTGTAAGGGGTTTTATTTTTCCCTTACAGAGCTGTTTAAAAACTTTTTTTTTTCCATGTACAGAGTTGTAAGGACTTTTTTTTTATACAGGTGTGTAAGGGCTTTATTTTTCCATGTACAAGCTGTGTAAGGGCTTTTATTTTTTCCTGACAGGCTGTGAAGGGCTTTTATTTTTCCATGTACAGTGTGTAAAGGACTTTTATTTTTCCACTTTCAGGGTGTGAAGGACTTTTATTTTTCCTGTACAGAGCTGTGTAAGGCTTTTTTTTTTCCATGTACAGGCTGTGTAAAGGGCTTTTTTTTTCCACACAGAGCTGTGTAAGGACTTTTATTTTTCCAGTCGAGCTGGTAAGGATTTTTTTTTTTCCACGTAAAGAGCTGTGTAAGGCTTTTTTTTTTTCCCCCGTACGAGCTTTTAAAAAGGGCTTTTTTTTTTCCATTACGACTGTGTAAGGACTTTTATTTTTCCCTGTACAGGTGTAAGGACTTTATTTTTCCAGTACAGAGTTGTTAAGGACTTTTTTTTTTTCCATGTACAACTGTGTAAGGACTTTTATTTTTCCCGTACAAGCTGTGTAAGGACTTTTATTTTTCCATGTACAGGCTGTGTAAGGACTTTTATTTTTTTCCCTGTACAGAGCTGTGTAAGGCTTTTTTTTTCCACGTACAAGGTGTAAGGACTTTTTTTTTTTCCAACAGACTGTGTAAGGCTTTTATTTTTCCCCGTACAGACTGTGTAAAAGGGCTTTTTTTTTCCCCCGTAAGAGCTGTGTAAGGGCTTTTTTTTTTCCAGACAGAGCTGTGTAAGGGCTTTTTTTTTTTCCCTTAAAAAGAGTGTGTAAGGACTTTTTTTTTTCCGTGTACAAGCTGTGTAAGGGCTTTTATTTTTCCCTGTACAAGCTGGTAAGGACTTTTTTTTTCACATCAGAGCGTGTAAGGACTTTTATTTTTCCATGTACAAGGTGTTTTAAGGCTTTTATTTTTCCAAAATACAGAGCTGTTAAGGACTTTTATTTTTCCATACGACTGTGTAAGGACTTTTATTTTTTTCCCCGTACAGAGCTGTGTAGGACTTTTATTTTTCCACGTACAGAGCTGTGTAGGACTTTTATTTTTTTATATACAGAGCTGTGTAAGGCCTTTTTTTTTTCCATGTACAGAGTGTGTAAGGACTTTTATTTTTTTCCCTGTACAAGGGTGTGTAAGGGTTTTTTTTTTCCATGTACAGGTGTGTAAGGGCTTTTATTTTCCCTTTACAAGCTGGTTTGGATTTTATTTTTCCATGTACGAGCTGTGTAAGGACTTTTATTTTTCCATATACAGAGCTGTGTAAGGACTTTTATTTTTTATGACAGAGCTGTGTAAGGACTTTTAAATTTTTTTATATACAAGGTGTGTAAGGACTTTTTTTTTTCCATGTAAAGCTGGTAAGGGCTTTTTTTTTTCCCTGTACAGAGCTGTGAAGGACTTTTATTTTTCCATTACAGAGCTGTGTAAGGACTTTTATTTTTCCATGTACAGGCTGTGTAAGGACTTTTATTTTTCATATACAGACTGGGTAAGGGGCTTTTATTTTTCCATGTCGAGCTGTGTAAGGACTTTTTTTTTTCCCTATACAGAGCTGTGTAAGGATTTTTTTTTCCATGTACGAGCTGTGAAGGGTTTTATTTTTCCTGTACAGAGCTTTAAGGACTTTTATTTTTCTGTAAAAGCTGTGTAAGGACTTTTTTTTTTTCCCTGTACAGAGCTGTGAAGGACTTTTATTTTTCCCATTTTACGAGCTGTTAAGGGGCTTTTATTTTTTCCTGAAGAGCTGTG
Organism: Phyllomedusa bahiana; assembly: GCA_025379985.1. Classification (NCBI taxonomy): domain Eukaryota; kingdom Metazoa; phylum Chordata; class Amphibia; order Anura; family Hylidae; genus Phyllomedusa; species Phyllomedusa bahiana. The sequence continues at coordinate 12,429 of JAODAL010052905.1, forward strand.
TAAGGACTTTTTATTTTCCCCTGTACAGAGCTTTTTAAAGGACTTTTTTTTTTCCCGTACAAGCTGTGTAAGGGCTTTTATTTTTTTCCCCGTCGAGTGGGTAAGGATTTTTTTTTTCCACGTAAAGGCTGTGTAAGGACTTTTATTTTTTCCCGTACAAGCTGTGTAAGGTTTTATTTTTCCATATACGAGCTGTTTAAGGACTTTTTTTTTTCCAGTACAGAGTGTGTAAGGACTTTTTTTTTCCACTACAGAGCTGTGTAAAGGGTTTTTTTTTTTCCGTAAAGCTGTGTAAGACTTTTATTTTTCCAGTACAGGCTGTGTAAGGACTTTTATTTTCCATGTCAGAGCTTGTAAAGGGTTTTATTTTTAGGTACAGGCTGTGTAAGGATTTTTTTTTTCCCCCGTACAAGCTTGTAAGGATTTTTTTTTTCCCCGTACAGAGCTGGTAAGGACTTTTTTTTTTCCAACAGAGCTGTGTAAGGGCTTTTATTTTTCCCGTACAGAGTGGTAAAGGGCTTTTTTTTTCCACTACGAGCTGTGTAAGGGCTTTTATTTTTCCATGTACAAGCTGTGTAAGGACTTTTATTTTTCCGTTTTCAGAGCTGTGTAAGGACTTTTTTTATTCCCAGTACAGAGCTGTGTAAGGACTTTTATTTTTCCATGTACAGAGCTGTGTAAGGACTTTTATTTTTCCATGTACAGAGCTGTGTAAGGACTTTTATTTTTCCATGTACAGAGCTGTGTAAGGACTTTTATTTTTCCATGTACAGAGCTGTGTAAGGACTTTTATTTTTCCACGTACAGAGCTGTGTAAGGACTTTTATTTTTCCATGTACAGAGCTGTGTAAGGGCTTTTTATTTGCGGGACAAACTGATGTTTTCATTGGCTCCACTCTGGTGTTTATGTGACTTTTTAATCTTTCTTTATTCCGTTTAATGTGCAGCAGAATCAGCAAAACTTGCAATTCTGCCATTGTGATTTTTATTATTTTTTTGCGGCGTTCATCGTACGGGTAAAGTAACGTGACAGATCTATAGGACAGGTTGTTACGCACACGGCGATACCAAACCTGCACTTTTTTATTTTGGATGTTTTTTGGGGTGATGGGTATTTGTACTGGGTAGAGGGCGGTGTGCGGGGTTCACTCTATTTTTTATTTTTCTCACTCTGGGGCTATACTCAGCCGCCATTAGATCAGGTATAATACATTGCAGCAGGTCTATACCACCTGTCAATCAACCTGTCAGACCCCGCCCCTGGCAGGACGATGTCACAGACCCCGGAGGTCATTGTCTGACCCCCATGACAACCCCTGGGACCCTGCACTCTGGTTGTGCAGGACAGGCGGAGCGCCCTCCCTCTGTCATACTCGGAGCTGCTGCCATTGCTATTTGCGGGGGGAAATTTGAAGGGGCGGAGCCCGGCGGGCAAAACAGCGTCCTGTGCCCGCACCCTCGCAGGACCTCCAGGACCCATGGCCCTTTGGGGCGTTTTCAGTTTATTTAGAACCCCGGTTTCAGACCCCCTTTATGTATTTTGGGGGGGGCCCCTGGTCAAAAAACGCAGCACCCGTTTTCCCGGGACCATCGCCCGAAACCTCCAGGACAACCCTAGCCAAATTAAAAGGGGGGTTTTCAGTTTTTTTATTGACACCCCCGATCAGACCAAATATATGTATGGGGGGGGGCAATGGGCGGGGAAGTTTTGCTCCCCCCGATTTTTGTTATTTACTGTATACCGGATCAAAAACCAAATTTTTTGTATGGGGGGGTTTTTTTGGTTTAAATCAGCAGCTCCCGTGCCCGCCCCCCATCGCCCGAAACCTTCCAGGGCACCATGGCATTAGAGGGCGTTACAGTTTTTTTAGAGACCCGGTTTAGGAAAACCCTTATATGTATTTTGGGGGGGCCCCGGTCAATCAGCAGCACCTGGGGCCCGCCAAAATGCCAGAAACCCCCGGAAAACCATAGCCATTATGGGCGTTACAGTTTATTAGGGCACCCAGATCCCGACCATTATATGTATGGGGGGGTCACTGGTCGGTAAGTAGCTCCCACAGGAGGGCTGTTTATTACAGGGATACCGGGTCGACCTTTTTTTTGTATGGGGGGGTCACTGGTCAAACGCACTTTCCCGTTTCCCGCACCATCGGGCCCGAACCCTCCCGGACACCATGGCCATTAGGGGCGTTTATTTTTATAGAGAACCCCGGGTCAGACCAATTTTTTGTATGGGGGGGTTTACTGGTCAATCAGCAGCACCCGTGCCCGCCCATCGCCCCGAACTCCAGGGGAACCCTGCCTTTTGTGGGCGGGTTTCAGTTTATATAGAGACCCCCCGGGTCAGGGCCTTTTTTATGTATGGGGGGGGGGCAATGGTCAAACAGCAGCTCCTGTGGCCCCCAAAACCCTCGCCCGAACCTCCAGGGAAAAACCTTTTTCCTTTTGAGGGCGTTACAGTTTATATAGAGAAACCCCGGGGTCAGGGCCAAATTTTTTTTATGGGGGGGTCCTGGTCAATCGCAGCAAACCCGTGCCCGCACCATCGGCCCCAAAATCCAGGAACCATAGCCCCTTTGAGGGGCCTTTCAGTTTATATAGAGACCCCCCGGGTCCAAAACCATTTATATGTATGGGGGGGGGGTCAATGGTCAATAAAAGCTCCTGTGCCCCCACCATCCCAAACCCGGGAAACCCCCAGGACACCCTTGCCTTTTTGAGGGCGTTACAGTTTATTAAGGAAACCCCCGGGTCAGAACCCTTATATGTATGGGGGGGGCACTGGTTTTAATCAGGGCCCCTGTGCCCGCACCTCGCCAGAAAACCCCCAGGACACCATAGGGGCCCTTAGAGGGCGTTTTCAGTTTTTATAGGGGAACCCCCGGGTCCGACCATTATATGTATGGGGGGGGGGGACTGGGCAAAAAAGCAGAACCCCGTGCCCCCACAAACGCCCCGGAATCCGGGACAAACCTTTCCCTTAGAGGGGTTTTTACAGTTTATATAGGGACCCCGGGGGCCCGAACCCTTTTAAGTATGGGGGGGTTTTGGTAATCAGGGAGCTCCCGTGCCCGGGACCATCGCCAGGACCTCCCGGGACCCATGGCCATTTGAGGGCGTTACGTTTAAAATAGGCCCCGGGGCAGAAACCTTAATGTTTGGGGGGGGGCAAGGGGCAATTTAGCCCGCTCCTGTGCCCAACACCATCGCAAGGACCTCGGGCCCCCATGGCCAATTAGAGGGCGTTACAGGGTTTTTATAGGGGACCCCCCATTAGGAAAATTTGATGTTTGGGGGGGTAATAGGGCAATCAGCGCTCCTGTTTCCCGCACCATCGCCAGGACCTCCCGGGGCATCATGGCCATTAGAGGGGGTTAAAAGTTTATATGAGCCCCCCCTTCAGACCCCTTATAAGTAATTGGGGGGGGGGGGGGGGGGCCCTGGTCAATCAGCAGTCCTGTGCCCGCACCCTCGCCAGGACCTCCGGGGGCCCCCCTGGCCATTTTGAAGGGGTTAAAGTTTTTATAGAGGGGCCCCCCGGGTCCCGACCATTATATGATGGGGGGGGGGGGGGGCTGGGCACTGGTTTGGTAAAATTGCTCCCCAGTTTAGCAGTTTTTTTATTGAGATCCCGGGTCGACCATTATATGTAGGGGGGGGGGGGGGGGTACTGGTCATCAGGGAGCTCCCGTGCCCAAACCCTCGCAGGACCCTTTCCGGGGAACCCTGTCAAAAGGGTGGAGTCAGGGGAAAAAGTTTTAACTGTGAAATTCTGCCCCGGGAAATTTGGGAAAAATTTTGTATTTTAAATCTTCAAGGAAAACCCGAAAAATGTGTGTGTTTGCCCCTTCTTTTAAGGGGCACCAATTTGGGGCAACAAGACACTGGCTTCTAACCGAGAACCAGAGAGATAAGAAAATTAGTTTCAATTATCCATTTATGTGAAGTGAGCCCAAATTCTCAAAATGTTTATAAAAGCTTGGTATTGGTTAAAAAAAAGCTAAAGGGCTGGGTTTTGCTCGGGCCCCGACCGCTTTTATGGTTGAGCCCATTGTTTATTTGTTTTTTCCATTATATAGTTTCAATTTAGTTTGTAAGGCCGAAAAAAGACGAGTCTATCTAGTTCAGCCTGTTGTGCTAAGGTGTTTGATCCGAGGAAGGCAAAAACCCCCAATGAGGTAGAAGCCAATTGTCCTCATATTAGGGAAAAATTCCTTTTCGACTCCAATCTGGCAATCGGAAAAATCCCTGGATCAATGACCCCCTCCTGAAATCCTAGACACTAAATTGTTATATTATTACGCTCCAGAAATCATCCAAACCCTTTTTGAACTCGGTTATTGAATTCACCATGACAAGTCCCTCTGGCAGAAAATTTCCCACAGTCTCACTGCTCTTACAGTAAAGAATCCTTTCTAATGTTTATGTAAAACTTTCTTTCCTCAAGAGTAGAGGTTTGCCCCCTTGTTCTAGATAAAAGTCCTGGTATAAATAAATCTTTAGCGAGATCTCTATATTGGCCCTTTAAATATATTTAAACATTTTTAAATATGTCCCCCCGAAGCCTTCTTTTCTCTAACCTTAAATAACCCCAATCTTGCCAATCTTTTTGTGTACTGTAGTCCACCCAGTCCCTTTTTTTATTTTGTTGCCCGGCCTTTGTACCTGTTTAAGCTCTACAATGTCTTTCCTGTGCACTGGTGCCCAAAACTGTACACAATATTCCATGTGTGGTCTAACCAGTGACTTTGTATAAGGGGAAAATTTAATTTTTCTCATCATGTCCCCTCTATGCCCCTTTTAAATCCCCCCCCCCATGACCTATTTGTTTTGGCGCCTGCTCCCCTACACTGGCTTCTACAAAAATTTTTACTTTTCCCCCCAGGTTTCCCAACCCTTTCCTTCCCATGTCATTTTAAAACCCATGTTTTTTTTTCCTTTTTAAAACATTATTCCCCCCTTTGTCAAAACCCCCTTGCTTTACAGTTTTTAAACCTCATCGGGCCATTTTCCCTGCCCAGGCCTCCAACTTACCCAATCCCTTTGTAATAAAAATATTATCCATATTGTGTTGATTATTTTTACAGAGTTTAGTACGCGGGCAAAAAATCGATATTCTATGTGTTTTCCCCTGTGTAAGATAAATTAAATTTGAAAATTTTAAAAGGATAGGGCCCAATACTAACCCTTGTGGTACCCCACTAGTAAAAAGCAAATCCAGTTTTGGGGGGTTTTTTCCCCTTTAATCCCCACCCTTTTTTTTCTATCAGTGACCAGTTACTTACCCATTTTGCCTTTTTTTCCCCCCGTCCAATCATTCCTTTTTAAATTTCCCAAACCCTTTTTATGGGGAAACCGTATAAAATTTTTAAGAAAAATCTAGATATTGACATGAGAATAGCATTCTGCAGCTGCATCAAAAATTTTAAAAACCCCAAACCCCTGTACGGGGCCCCAGTAAGAGTTGTGAACCCCCAAAATTTGGGGCTAAACCTATGACGGGGCCCCTTCGAACAGGGACGGGGAGCATTCCAGCCGTACAGGGGGAAGGGGTCATTTTGGACACACTCTAACCCCGGGAACGCTCAAAAACCTCCTGGCCAGGCTAGAAAACTTTTTTAATTTTTTCTTACGATGGTTTCTGTCCTTCCTTTAACCCTGTGACCCCCGACCCGCCCAAAAGTACATTTTAGAGGGGCAAGGGGGGCCCGGGTCCTTTTTTGTTGGGACAAAAACCCTCCCAAATTTTTCCGGAGTGGATAGATATTGTGTGAATGTAAAAAGCTTTTCATTTACTTCCAAAATTAGGGAAGAGGATTCCTAAAGAAAAGTCTCCCGCTCTAAAAGGGAGGGCTTTCCCCTTTGCTTAACCTCGGTAATCCCGGCAAACTAAGTGGTTTATTTTGGGAAGTTGGTAAAGCCGAATGTTTATAAGTCCCGTGACGGGTTTTCTGTTTAAACCCACACCCTTCATCCGAAAGGACGGGTGATGGTGTAAAAAGGGGGAAAAAACCGGGAACAAAAAAAAGAAAAAAAAAAGCGATAGGAAGAAGGCCAAAACTGAAAGACCCTCAGATGTTCGAAGAAACTTCAAAATCCTGATCCCAGTTTTAACCCTTTTTGCTGTAAAGGAATCAGGAGACAAAAGAGGGGGGGGGGGGAAAAACGGGACCCCCGGGAATATACTTGCTGTTGAGGGGAAAACCAAAGGGGGAAAGGGAAAGGGGAAATTTCCCCTTTGCAAAAGGGTCCCTCTTAGGAAAATCCCTTTCCCCAAAAGGGCATTTAAAAGGAAAAACCCGGGAAGCAAGAATGGGTCTGGAAAGGGTTCCAGAAGGGTTTCAAGGGATGTCACGGGGGCCCACGGGCTCCGCTGCCCCCCGCGCCCGGTCCCCCCCTGCTGTCCCGGTTCCCGGCGCCGCGTCTCTTACCGCCCCGCTCCTTTTAACGCCGCTAAAGGGGCCGCCGTGCGCGGGGCCGTTTCTCAAGGCCCGCGCCCCTACGACTTCCCCTAAATTTTTAAAGGGCCAGCGTCCCTAAAATTTTGGGTTTCCATTTTTGGGGCCCGCTGGTTCTTTTTAAAGGGTATCCGCCCCCAACACTTCCTCCCCATTTCTGTTGGGTGTTTTTTGGTGCGTTTGGATTTTTGGTCTTGTTTAAACCCTTGTCCCCGCCCGCTTGCTCACTTTCCTAAACCATTCCCTTTATTTCCCCCCTGCCCTGCCCCGCTCCCTTTCCCCTGACTACAAAACCTTTCTGCTCCCCTTGCCCTGACCCTGCCCCCGACAAACGCCTCCCGGATTACGTTTCAAAAACCTCGCTGTCCCCCCCGGGGCCGCCATCGAAAGCAACACGTGGGGGTAACGACCTGGTAGCCTCACGCCGCGGGCAAGCACCCCCGCTTTGGGGCAGGCTCTTTTAAAAAACCGGGGGGTTTCCCCTTTAGATTCCCTCCCTGGTGTGGCAAAAGTTTTTTCCATCCCCTGCGTTGGCCCCGCGGATCCACCCCTTTCCGTTAAAAAGGGAAAAGAAAACCTGTCCCAAACTTAGGAAAAATACTTGAGATAAAAAAGGGTCTAAACAACCAAAAAACCGAGACAGTTTTGGGGCCCCTTAGGCAGGAAAAGTAGAGAGAGCTTTGGGATCAATAAAATGGCAGGAAAAAAAGGTGAATCTGAGTATGCTATTTATAAACCAACTTTGGAAACACAGACTTTTTTGTCTAATATATCCCAGCAAGGGAAGCTAAGCGGGTGGGTGGAAGAATGATCCTTACCGTTGGAGGGAAATTGTAAATAAGCCTCCCCCCCCCCGAATATAGCCGCGTGGGCCCCCACCCCTACCCACATTCCCAGACCCAAAGGGGGGGACTGGTATATTTGGACAACAGAATCCAAATTGGGGAAGAACACTTTTTTGTGAAATGGGGGAAACGCCCCCGCCCAAACTCAAATAAATAAAGATACTAAACTTTTTGGCCCCCGTTTTTCAAAAAAGAGTGTCCAAAAAACAAAACCCCCGGGGCCACCACACAGAGGGTCGGGCCAAAGAAAAAACCCCGCCCCAAGAAAGTCCACATAAAAAACACAATGACTGGACCCAAATTGACCCCCCCAAGACAGTCCCCAAAAGGAAGAACTGCCCTAAACCACTGACAAAGCCCCCCCCCCTTTTGGGGGACTTTAAATTTAGGACAGACCCAAACCTAATTATAGGGCAACATGGCTTGACTTAGATGGACTCTGCAGAACTAAAATGACCCAGGGATGTACCCCTATTTAAAGCAAGTGCGTTAAAAGCCCCTTTCATGCCAGAGGGGAAGTGGCCCCCCGATCTAGGGAAAACAGGGGTCACCTTTAAAGCAAACACCTCAGACCTGGTGTCAGGGACAACAGGACGAAAGTGGGGGGTAAAAGGAGAACCCCCCCAGGGACCCACAAGAGTGTTTCAAGCCCCTTTCTTCCTTCAAATTGGAAAACCATTGGGTGATGAAAATTTTGACAAAACCCCAAATGGGACCCCAGAGAATTTTTGTAGGGGGGTTCATGGGCGGGCCCAAAGGACCCGACATACTAACTAACTGAAGAAAAGCGGGCCCCTTTTTGGGGAAACGGCATACCCCAACCCTACTAAGGGGAATACGAAGGGGAATTTAGGCTGACTTAAAGGAAGCCCCAAGGGGACCCAGGAAGGCAAAGTCAGCCCCATTTTAGAAAACCTAAAAATAATTTGGCTCCCTAATTATGAAAACTACCATTAACCCTTTTTTCCTCACTGAAAAGTTTGGCCCTGCTATAAAGGGGTTTTCAAAACCCGAACATGGACTCAGGCATAGGGGGGGTCATACTAAAAACCGCCAAACCGAAACCAGTACGCAAGGACTCCCCTCTTGCGTTCGTGCCCTACGGCTGTTGCGGTATTGGTTTATAAATGCTCTAAAAAAGTTAGACAACCCCTTTGGGCATAGACACTCCCCATGACCCTTTTTTTGGGCAGCAATTGCGATTACAGTGTGCCCCCTGAAAAAGCCTTCCAAAATTCGTTTTCACTGGGTTTTAATCCACTAATCCTTTTCCCCCCCTTTAGGGGCCCGGATTCAACCCGGGGGGAATAAGGATGAGATAACTGTCCCTTTTCCACTGACCATGACCCGCCTCCAACTAATGGAGCAGAGAAAAGGGAGGTCTTATTTTAGCTGTGGATTTATCCACCCCCCCGGGTATGGGGGGGAATGGGAAATTCTGTACAGGGTAAACTATTTTGAAACCCCCCCCTGAGACTGTCAAGGCAGGGCCCATTGCCACCTTTATGTTTTTAGCCCGGAAGCGAAACCCCTGCACTCCCCAAGGCTCTTGCAATGGCAGAGGTAAGGAAAGGGGAAAATTTACAACAGACCCCCCGCCTATAAAATTTGGGAGTGGCTCATGAATTTTTGGGGCCCATCTGGAAAGGGCCCGGAAATTTCTCACAGCAGCAGGCACACCTGGGGAAGAGAGGGAGATCGGGCAGCTAGGGGGCAGCCCGACAGGGGCAAGACACTAGCCCTTGCACAAGGAAACCTGCCCCTTAATCAACCACAAGGGTCGAAGACATTCCAGAAATTTAGGCCCCCAAGGGGAAAAGAGGAAAAACCCCAGAGGGAAACAGGTTGCCACCTAAGCGACGGGCTAAAGGGGGAAAAGGGACGATGCTCTTGGGGCCCCCCCCGACTTGGGTTTTCCCCTGAAAGCCGCCCTTACCCCTGCCCACCCATTTGGGAAAGAATGCCCTGAAAGAAATTTTTCCCAAAAAACAGTTTGGGGGTATTCCTGGTTTTTTCCCCTACGGGCCCTAAGGGACTGCCCCTTCCAACGTATTTTTAAAATACCCCTGGACAGGTGGTTAAAAAACCTGTCCAAGCTTAACCCCCAAAAACCCTTGTATCCCTTTTATTAGTGCAGAAAGACGACACACAGCCTTTTTAAAGGTTTTGGGGCCTATGAGTATGCATTAGACTCAAAAGACAGTTCCCAGGTTGGGCCCCAAAACCCCACCCCCGCTAAAGCCACAAACAAAGACCACGTAGCAAAAAAAACCAAAAAAAAAAAAAAAAAAAAACCACCAATTTACCAAAGTTTTTTTAAACGATAGGTTCCCCCGGGAAATAATTGAATCGACCTTTTACCTATTTTATTCAAAATTTCAATGTGGGTTCCACTGGGCTTCCCAAAAGTCAAGGGGCCCCTTTCAAAAATAAATTTTAATAAAAGGGCATAACTTTGTATTTTCTTCCATTTTTAGACCCGGAGCAGACACAGGTAAAACCCTGATCTGCCCAAACCCGGAACTTTAAGCTAAAAAAAAAAACTGTCCGGGAACCTTTTTTAAAAAGGTATTTAAGGTCCCCCTTCCCAAATGTTACAAAATACCAGTATTTCGGGAAAACTGGGGAAGGGAAAACCCCAAAATGGGTACATGCCATTTATTGTAAGAAGGTTTTTTAAAACAAAAAGAATAAAGGATGCCGTGGTGTCTTCTGGTTTTTGAATTTCCCGAAATTAAAGGGGGGAATCGGTTTAATTTAATGAATTTTACCAGAAGAAAATAAGCGAATTACCAAAATCACAGAGCATTAGCAATACCCTAAACTTTTCTGATTCGGGATATGCACTCACTCCCCTCATCCCACATACCCTACTTAGCTATCCCAAAAACAATGAAAGAAATAATGAACTAATATAAGAGGATGTGGAACAAATTCTCTTCTTTTACTAGCAGAAAAAAAGGGTTTTTAAAAGGGTTTTTTGTTTAAAGTGTTAAAAGTGGAAATTTGAAAAGAACCAATATAAAGGGTTATGCGATTTACTTAGTCTGGAACTAAAACCGTTTTTTTTTTCTCATTTTCTTTTTTTGTAAACATAATTTTTTTAAAATTTTTTTACAATACAAAAACATACAATAACTGTCCAATAGATGAATACATTAGACACAAAAAATAATATAAGGCATCTTTAACTACAGATAAAAAATACTAAGCAATGAAAATACAAAATACCATAATACATATTTTGGTATCATAAAATAAGAATGAAGCAAAGAAGCCCATTTTCATAAAAAAAAAAAAAATTAATAATTAAAAAAATAACCCCCCCCAAAAGAAAAAAAACCCCAAAACCCCCCAAAACAACACAAAAACATGTTCCCCATACGCAGTTTTTAAAAAGGACTAATCACAGCCCCTATGTAACAAGTAAAGTCTGGGAAAAAAAAGTAAAAACAATTCTGGCTGATACAATGCTGTGAGATCGCCCAAAAACGGCCCTCGTCCCTAAAGCCCGAGGAGAAAATAGATGGAGGACAAATTCCCCCCCAACTCTGACCACAGTTACCCAGGGGTATCCAGGGCAGGGTGTCGGGAAGGGCTGGGGTAAAGCCCCTTTTAATGGTACAGACATCCAAACCCCAGATGCCCGTAGGTGAGAGGAGAGATCCCCAGGAGGTTAGAAAAAAGGTGCATGATCTCTTTGATCTCCTGGGGGGTGTAAATTTACCTAAACCCCTTTGCCATTTCTTTAAGCTTTGGGGTTTCCCCCTTATCTGAGGTTGATTCTTTTCCTTTTCCCAAAAAGAGTTTTACCACCTGGACACTTCCTGAAATGTAGGGACAGTTGGTTCCAACCATTTGGCCAGGAGGCTTCTTTTACCCGCTAATAAAAAATATGGGGCAGAATTGAGGGGTTCCCTGAAATGTTTTGGTAAATTATGGAAAAGGACTGTTTTGGCTAAAAAGTTAAATGAAAAACCAAAAATTTAAAGATTCAAGTTTTTTTGACTGCCCCAGAACTTCGGGTTTCCAACGGGTCCATAACTATGGAAAAAATCGTCGGGGGGTGCCCCACACTTAGGACGGGACTCAAAGGGTCGGGCAACGGAGGGGGGGGGATTTTAAAGCCGTAAATTGGGGAAGGGGCAATTCTAAAGAAGTGCTCTCCACTCCCCTTAACATATATTTATGGATTTTTTCAGCCATCCTGGAGGATTGTTCAGTTTCCCTGGTTAGGGAAATTTTCTCCCCCCTACAAAAATCCTGCAAGGCCCCTCGTCTTTGAACCCCTACGAAGACCTTATGAGCGCTGATAGAGATGGTCTGTTGAAAAAGTTGGGGCCCATAATTATCAAAAGCATTCAACTTAAAAAAGAGATGGCCTTGTCCTTACTTCTATAAAAACCCCTATTTTGGGGGTAAGCCAAAAATTGCGTGGTGGCAAGGAATATTTTGAATAAAACTGAGAGAGATAAATCGTTGGGGGAAGGTGAATAAAACTGGAAAGGTTAAGCCCCTTTACTCCTCCACTTTAAATTGGGGGGTTATCAAGGCCCGGTTTGAATTCTGGGGTCCATAGATAGGAAAGGGATCTACGGTCTGGGGAGGGCAGGAGAACGGGTTCTACAGGCCTTCCAGGGTCCCATCGTGTCCCTCACAATGAGGGGTATGTTTCGCCCCTTAGGAAGACAAAAAATTTTTTTTGAAGAAGGCCTGGGAAACTTCCCGGGGGAACCAGTGCCCCCTCAGTAGAAGATTGGAATATCTGAAACTGTTTAACCCCAACCGATCCCTGAGCAGGGGGGCTTGCTAGATTATACAAACCCAAAATCGGGCAAAATTCAGCCCCCCCCCCCCCCCCCCTATCCCTTGGGAGGGTCTTTCGCTAGGGGACCGGGGGCGTTTTTTATTCCAAAGGAAAAAAGTGAAAGCGGTAAAAGTTGGGGGAATTTTATGTCTAAGCAATAAGGGGATTGTTTTAAAAATATATATTTTTGGGGAAAGTCATCATCTTGAGAAGATGAGCCTTTGCAAATAAAAGGAGCGGGAAAATGCTCCTCGTTCTAGTTCCCTTCCAATTTTTTAAACAAGGGGGTAATTGAGTGATAAATGGACTTCCCATATTTATTCCAGATACTATGGGGCCCCGCCCGGGGGGGTATAGGGAAATTTGATCATGAGGAAAGGGGAATGAGCAGGGAGAGTCCAAAAATTCTACTTGAAACATGACCTTGAAGCCCCCAAAAAAAAAGGCAAACCCTGTAACAGATCTAAACTATCGGAAACCCCACCAGTGGGTCAATAGATAAATCAGAAGATCATCACAAATAAGGAGACCTTAATATTTGGGTAACCCATTTAATGCCCCGGAGATCTGGGGTTAGCGGCCAGGGGCTCTGAGACGGCTCTAAGGGAAATTAAACATAGTGGGGATGGGAGCCCGACTGGAAATGAGCGGCGCATCTAAGGGGCTCCAGACTTGCCCGTAAATCCTGTGTTGGGGCAGGATAGGACTTACAAACTCCGGGACAAAAGCAGAGCTGTTTCTCATACCACGGGAGATTCTGGGCCTTTTCCAGACATTTGGGGCATGACTCGCCCCAACAAGAGCCACAGAAGGTGGAGAGTAGCTGAACAAAAGCCCAGGGGAAACGTGGCTCGCAAGAAAACAGGGGAACAAGCAAGTACCGGGAGGGACACGGCTAATAACCCAAACCCTAACCCTTCTACATCTTCCTTGGGATAGAGTCTCCCATAAGCAACAGCAGGATTGGAATATAAAAAGCGAGCTTGACAACAAGCAAAGAGTACAGAAGAATAAGTGCCAGCACATGCATCCCGGGGCCAACCAAAACCAAAAACACAGGCATCCCAGTTTTTTCAAGCAAGGAGGATACAGAACCCCCTGAGGGTGGGTTGCTTTT